>CAJPEV010003861.1:0-23306 GCA_905338385.1 Darwinula stevensoni
GCCCTTGATAATCGGTACAACGTTCGCTAGCCTCCAGTCCCTAGGTACCTCACTGCACAAAAGCTGCTTTCATGGACAGGCAAAAAGGTGGGGAGCAATGTTGACGTTAGATACTAGACAGTAAGCAACTAGTATAAGCAAAAAAAATTACAAAAATACAAAAATATTTCGCTTGAAGAGGATTAGGCCTACCCTAAATTTAAGGAACGCTCGACCTCGACACGTGATATCGAAATGGGTGAAATCGCCTCTTGGTATCACTAACTATCTTGAAAAAAATCTTGAATTGAAAAATCTCGAACTCAAACGATTGTTTCTTAGAGGGAAATTTTTACGAGTGCATAGCTCTGAGAAAATTCCTGGCATTCTTTGCCCATATATTTTCCTTTAAAATATTTGCGCAAATCTAAAGTGAGGAGAGCGGAGATTTTCCTCTGATAAAATTTAGACTCATTGAATCTCATGTTGCAGAAATAGATTTATTGGTCTTTGATTTTTGGGAATATTGGTGACAATCAGATTTTATCTTCCATTACTGGGTTCTAAAGATGGAGTGACAGGTCTTTTGTGCATTCGGGAGTAGGTAGATCTCATTCTTTTCATATTGCGTCGGTAGTAAAATGATAAGGCTGAACTGGATGAAGGGAAATACATAGAAATCCCATGCGCGCCACAAATAGAGGCCTTCAAGCGACTCCGTCTAATTTGAGGTCCTCCGTCGAACTGGTCACGGAAATTATCCCATACATCTCGTAAATTCATTCTGCTTCAAAAGATTTACTTCCATCATTGAATCATTCTTATTTCTTTCATCCCTTCTAATATGACAATTCTTTCCGGGTTGTGTCGCTCCTTCCCGTCACCATGCATTTCCATCCTGTCAACGTGGAACCAAAAACGTTTCGAAAAAAAAAAATTATAACTGAATTTTTTGGAAACCATCTGTGCACAGACTTTCTCGTCAGAGAAGATCCCACTTCGGCTCACTGCGGTGCAATCGAACACTTATGGTGCCGGATCGGCGGGGCCACAGGGAAGATCGTGCTAGGAATTTGCTATAGGCCCCGAAACTCCTCTGGTGAGGATGATGGAGAACATTTTGCACTGATGCATCGTATCAGCGAGAACTCAAAGCAGGTCTTACACTTCGGTGAGTTACTTTAACATGCTTAATACATAATAATTATTGAATGTCACCGCGCGGGGGAAGCGAAAGGGATAGGGAATTCCTTGTTGCGGTTCGGGATGCTCTCTTCGTTCGGTACGTAGAAGAACCGACTCGAGATGGAGCTTCATTGGATTTAGTTCTTGCAACGGACGACGATCTGGCGCTAGATGGTAAGATTCAGGATAACTTGGGAACTTGAGGTACTTGAGATGGAGGAAATTGAATATTATTAGTGTTCCGGAATAAAGAATTAAATCCTCCTTAAGACTTCGTCAACGTTACATTTCAGTTGGCGACGAGAAAAAAAATCGTCATGTCAATTTACTTCATGGACACCCTGTATAAAAGGTACCACCGGGATACTTAATGAGTTATTTCCTTCCGTTTTCACTGCCTACTCCAACGAACCACCGACTTTGGAGGAGGCGACCTCTGCGTTCATCGAAGGTAATTCCATCACTCAGGATCATAGGTATGACATGGAAGTTAAGGGTGGGCAAAGCGACCGGCCCCGATGGGATTTCTGCTCGAGTCATCGAGGAACTCGCAAGACAAATATCGGTTCCACCAATATTCATATTTGAAAGCAGCTTTTGTGCAGTGAGGTACCTAGGGACTGGAGGCTAGCGAACGTTGTACCGATTATCAAGGGCGAAAAGGGTAATTTACTCAAGATAAAGGAATATATTTATCAATAAAGTCCTGGATTTTCCAAACCTAAGACACAAGCTCTCCTGGTCACTTTCACTCAAATAACTAAACTCTTTCAACTGTGTTTGATATGTAGCCGGTTTTATGGCAGTCATCTGACATTTCAAAGGAACTCGATTCCATTCTGAAGTCCGAATCACCTGAAAATGTACATGAGTGCGTTTTAAAGTAAACTAAATTCTCCTCATGGGAAATCCATAAACATTAGCAAAGAGGTGTGCCCTTGGGAATCAGCGCAGCAAAATCTTTGGGACGGAAGTAATCAGGGAAGAATGAGAAATTGAGGAGTTCTCTGGATAAAAAGGGCATATGTGCCCATACGCCCTTTTTCCATATCCTTATCCATGTCCATCTGCTGCTTTAGGTGACTTGTAATCGGATTGGGTGGTCAGCTAGTAGTTAAGATGCGTATTCGGCAATGGAGAAGCAGATTTTCCTATGCTTTCGCCATATAGCAGGCCAACTGCCTTGCATTTTCAATGCCTCCGTGAATATTCCATTAACACCTACATGCTGAACGATTTTGGTGGAATTATTTCGTCCTTCTAAACTGAGAAGCGAAAATGAAGAAGAAACCAGACATGAGGAAAGGGAAAGAAAGTGACGGAGTCATTCAAGACTCTGGAAGGATGCGAGAAGTTAGAGATATCCATGAAATGATTGCAGATTTAGGGATGAATACGTTAATAATGGATCCCTGCTGAGTAATTGGCGATGGAAACGTGTCCTGAATATTCACATTTTCCTTGCTATTCCTCAAGAAAGATTTTATTTGAAATCTGCATATGCATTATTGATTAATTATTATTTTTAACAGGGAAGAAGTGGTGAAAGACTCATTCTGAAATAAAAAATGGCCAAATAAAGCAGGGCAGCCCGTATTCTTTTTAAATAGAGCCAGGCAGCACCTCCGACGTACGTCAGTCGAGCGTCACATCCGCAGGACGTACAGTACAGTACTTCGGACGCACGTTGAATGCCTGATGGCTTCCTGGGGATAACAGGAATGATTGCATGAATGGGTGTCCCATTCAGAAGTCACGGGCGCTTCTTGGTTGTCCACATGCATTCCTAACCCTGAAATCGAAGGGCATAATTTATTTTGATACAGAGATGCGCTTTTGACTGTCGGACCCCGACATATAAGAAAATATCGAACATTTTCGGAGATGGTACGGTAATTTTATAAGGAATTTCCTTCGGGATATGAAAAAACGGACTTGATCATTTATAAAAACGGTAAAATCCCACCCTTGAAATGGCAAGAGAGAATGGACCTTTAATCGTGGATGGATGCGAATGCTAAACTTAAATGCAATATCTTCGTGGTACAAATTAATAGCAGGCCCTAAATAATGTTGAAATCAAAGAAGCACCCAGAAGTGTTCCGCGCAATGGGAAGTGTTATATGTGGAAATTTTTTCTCAAATGCTACTCACTTTATTTGAATGCACTCCAATTATGACATTTAAATCACACCACGGGTCCCCTCAGAGGTGCAATTCAATGGGGATAGATCTAATAATGAAGAGGTATTTGAGGACTTCCAGAACGAGTGCAATCAAGCACATTACCCTCTCTATGTAACATTCTGCTGCTAAGAAGGAACATTCGGTGACGTCGCAAGAATCGACCACATTGACCACATTGACCACCATGAAACAACAAGAATGCATCGAACAATTCCCTGTTTCCACCATACCAGCAAAAAGATCCAAACCACATGGAAATTAGGAATGCTGGAACTTCGGAACATCCCTCTCAAAATAAGGTGCACCACACCTCATTGACATAATTTCTCCTCTACTAGACTCCAAACGTGGGAACACCACAATTCTGCACCCTGCTCATTTTTCAAGAGCCAAAGGAGTCGATTATCAAGAAAAAAGCAACTTGGCTTCGCAAATGAGCGCCTACAATGGATATTCCCAAACCCGATGATTAAAAAAGAACCTGGAACTCAGGCACATTACGCTTCTGTTCTAAAACTTTTCTCCCATTGATTTGCAATACAAAATAGCACACAAATCCACACATTTTTGGGTTTGAAGTGTCTTCGTCAAGGGAGGTTGAATCGAACAAGCATTTCATCATAGAATATAACAAGCGCTTCGGAAAAGGAAAACAATATTGAGGAAAATAACCACATGATGAAGGCAAAAGCGTCATGACGGAATCATTCAGGAGAGTAAGTTATTTCCGAAGTTTCGTCGGAGAGCCCAGGATGCCAATTAAAATGTGCTCTTACCTTTCTTCAATATTTCACTTGGAACAGGCATCTCCTTGCGAGGAAGAAGTTCCCGAGACATGGTGATCGGGTGCGTCGTCCGGTGGAGACTCAGCTGTGACTCCCAGAGCACGAGTGATCGCGTGCGAAGCGTCCAAGGGACCGCTTCCGCCCTGCACCGCAACGATGACATCTCTTCGTGCAACGGTACCCGGATCCGTCAGCGACCTGAGCGTTCCTGCAACTGTGCCAGGGCTTTTCCCCCCAGCGAATCCGGGAAGTTCTTCGTCAGATCACGCCATAATCCTGCTGCAATCGAAAACGGATAGCCTCTATCACAGTTTTCGACGCTTCCGTGAAAATTCAATTACTTCACATCTATCATTCCAATTCTCTCTCGCGGGACTTGTAAGAAGATCTGGTTTTTAAGAAATCGAGCACCCTTCTGCAAATTTGGAAAGAGAGATTTGGAACAATAGCAAGTAGCAGGTCGAGCGGGAGAGGGGAGACTACAGAATTAAAATTGTATTTGGAGACATGAGTTCTCTGAGTTACCTAGCACAGAACTGTGGTGTCTTTAACGATGTGCGCATGGTGTTTCCGGTCCTGGTATACAGTTTCTTTTTGAGAAATGTTTTCCCGAAACCTTTAGAACACCCCTCGTGCCTCAATGACTTCGCGTCACTCAGGCTACGGTCACTCCTGACTTTAAGACAAGTTGCGCATGATAGTAACTGCTAGTTGTCACATTGAGACTTTACATCCGGACGGCATGGTCTCCGCGATCTTTGGCCGGTGGACTTTCTCGCGAATTCGTTGAGCAGCTCTGCTCTAAGACATCAGGTTGTTATTCTCCACCAGGATAGCGTAAGACAACATGGATTAGCGCCTCGGGATTAACTTCCTTGTTGCTGAGTGTAAGAAGTCCTTGCTAATCTTCAATCTGGCGACGAGTGCAAAATGTCTACTCGGATCTGTCTCTTAACAGGAGGGCTGTGATATGTTGTATTGCTTCCCAGATGCAAACGGAGCGAGGATATTCTTATATGTGTTCCCTGTTATGAAATACTACAGTAGTTTTAATCCATCAATCTCATCAAACACGAGAATTCCTTTGCGAAGGACCTGTTTAAAAGATATCACCAGGTTTTCATCGTTCTTTCCAACATTTTCCAATTGACGTTACGCAAAGTGTCATTCTCGTCCCAATCTAAATAGGCAAAAACCGGACCTGTACCATCGGCGCAAACACCTAGCATTAAGTAGGGCTGCGGACTCAGGATTCTTTTCGTTTTCTCACCGCGTCAACGATCAGACGCTGAAAATGTAAATCGATTTTCACCACGATTCAATTGCACTGTGGACAGCTTCCAGCTCTGGGAGCAGACCCAAGTATATACGTTTCTGCTGGCGGCATCACGAAAGCGTGGACACGTGAATATTTCACATAATTGATTAACCAAACAGCGAACGAAGGGACAGTATCCGCATTTCATCGAAAGGGGTACGTCCCGATGTAAAACCGAATTTCGTCGATATCGGAAAGGCCGTGAACGTCTGACAGGAAAGGTTGCGGAGAACTCCTTTTGATCTGCTTTCTACTGGGATCCTGACATTTTCCATTGCGAAAAAAAGAACGATGAACGTGCCAAGCCGTTGTGCCATTCGCGTGGGGACGTCACGGTGCTTTATTCTAGCCCTTCCATGGAATCCTCTTTTTCCTTTTTTTCTCTTTCTTCCTTTGAGAAAAAAGTTTGGCATGTCACGTTTAGGTTAGAAAAATTCCTAACCGTTCCGATCTGCGATAGAAAGCGGGGGTCAGACACCTTAGGTGCAGAGAAATTAACCCCATTCGAGCCATCGATTAAAATCACACGCTGAACCGTCCAATCAACGAGCTGCTAATCTCCTAATCTCTACCATTGATCCGTCGTCAGCGAGAGCTGGGAGGGAAATGGAAGTTTTACCGTATTCTGGCAACCTGGCGGAAAACCTATGCATGCGGTTATCCAGTTATCTGGATGATATCGCAAACAGATGGAACGTAAAAAAAAATATATGAAAGGACGACCTCAATATCTGCCCTTTTCATGTAGTAACTATGCGAATGAAAAAGAGGTGTTCCTTAAGAGTGAAATGGAACTCCATTTACTTACTGGAAGAGGCATTTCCCTTCTTTGTTTTGAGCTAACTCTTCCGAAATTCCCCTTAAATGCAGGTTTTTAGGAGGGTGCGAGGTGAATTTAACTCCATAATTTCGCTCAATGCTCGCACTTTGGTACAAATAAGCACCATGGATAGGCCTAAATGGAAAAGACTCGGCTTTAAGTTGCTTAATATGAGTTAAACGCACGTATCATATCTTACATTTTATCAAATATCTTTCGCAACTAAAATAGAGATAAAAGGTTATGTTGCATCGAAAAGGGCTTCAGGAACTTCAACTAACACATTAGAACGTCCACTAGGAAGTGCAATGATGAATGCTTCATTAAACTTTCCGTTAATTTAATTGTGACAGGGGTGCAAGGAGCTATTTCGCTTGATCTTGCACAACATCGTCTTACGTGAGATTTGGGAAGGGCCAGGTGATGTCGTTGAAGGCAGAATAGATTTCGTCACTCCAGGTCGCCTCCGAACAGCTCACGGTCACAGTGCTGAGGTTCCTATCATGGGAGCAAGTGCAGGGGGAGGATTTCATTTGGATCGGGGCATGGACGTTGCCCGCTTGTCTCGGGTAGGGTATGGAGGAGGATGAAAAGGGAGAGGAAGGTCAGACATTCCTGCATCTTCAAGGTAGGTAAAACCCGGAAATGATTAGTAGAGAGAACCGGTGTGGATTGGATCGCTTCGAAGCACGTTATCGAGTGGACTGGGCCTCTAATCCAGATGTGAAAATGCGCACATGATGGAAATAGATAAAATCGTGCGATGACTCATCGGAGAGACTTTTCTCAGCGAAAAAGTCGGTCATACGTGTTTCACCCAAGAAAGTGGCATAAATGTATCATACCATGAACAAAAGGAAAGAGCAAACAGTTCTCCTAACTTGCCGCGAAGGAAACTAGCGTCACTGCCAGTAGCGTTTGCGTTCGCTTAGCTTCGAATTTTTCATACTGAAAAGAGGGTCTCTGTTTCCCTCATGCCAAAACTATTGCAACTATTAATGTTCATTGATGTCATTGTTATTGAGGTATTGATACGCATATTATGTTTTGGCAGTAGACATTGGACTGCATATTTGACTTCAGAAGTACAAAAAAATTGTCATTTGCTATTGATAGGTGCTACCAATTTGACCCCTTGAAAGATGTTGGCCATTTAACCATTTAAAGATTCATTTAAAAAGCATTTTTAAATGAATCCCTAGGAAATTCAGTTGCCGACCACTGCATTACAGAGTTAAGAACTATCACCTGAAGCGTTCGAAGAAGTTAGGGGAAAATCAAATCATGAGAAGTTGGAAATGCGGGCTGTCCGATGATCGGTGTGAGAGAAACTCGCTCTCATCTCTTGTCTTTTACCTAATTTTAGACATAAACAGTCGCAATAGTCATGGTTGGAGGAAAACGGAGAGTTGCATTTCCCGTCCAGTAGTTCGAACAGTCAGGAGAGAGAAGCGTTGAAACAGGAAGAGGCCAGTAGACGAGATTGATCAGGAATGGACATTAATAGTCACATTAACCACGGTAGGGAAGGAAGACGTCCATCTGAGTCAGGAAAATTCGAAACGCAGCAAACGCTTGTCTTTCTGTCAAGTGAAAAGAAGACCTCTGCGATCAAGAGGAAAATGACTGGGATATTGACTGGGGAGAAGATGAAAGCCAAACATAAAACCATTAATCTGATTCCGATACATGAACGAATTCTTTGCTCTGAGACTTCTTCACGATTTCAGTCTCTCGTGACTTTGTGAAACATGTCGTAGGATTCCAGCCTGTGGATTTAGATTAGGGAACAGGAAGGTGTCGTTATAAAAAAGAGGTTGGGGGGGGGGGAGGGTAACGGATGGAGATTAAAGGGGGTGGCTGTCTTGCGACTCTGGAGGCAATTCCATTTTTTTCTGTGGTAAGGGAATCGGTGTCTAATCATTTACGGGAAAAAATAATAATTTTAGAAAATCCCTTAATTCGACCGTAATCTCGGCAGCGGGCTAAATCATGATTAGTGACCAGGACGCTTGTCACTGATAAGCACTCCATGTTTCTCTTTACAGCATTTCCTTAATCTGTGTCCATATATGGACCCATTGTGGGAGGTCGACACGTGCTAGGATCCCAGTCTGCGAATTTCGCAATCCAGGATACATGGCCTTCCTTAGCCGGAGCCAGAGATCCTGGAAACTCTTGAAATACCATCAGCAGAAAATTCTCCGTCGTTTTAATAGATGGACTTGTCCATGGTGTCGGATGTGACATCCGGAGTAATATTTTTAGTATACAATATATATCTAACTATATCATGAATGACAAATCAGCATATAAAGGCTGTAACAATTTGCTTTGAGTAGTGACTGAAAATTTCATAATCGAAAGTCTTGCACTCTCTCCTTGGTTAGAGGTGTACCTATGTGTCGGACGTGACATTTCGTGAACCTCAAGTTAAAGTCACTTGCACTTATGTTCACGTATCTGTCATCGAGCTGATCCTAATAATTTAGTTTCACGTTCATTCATTAGATGGAATGAAAGCCTGGAATTAGTGTAAGTCACCCCTAGATGACAACACTTGAGACAGAAAGTAAGCCTATTTTGTGACGGTGTCGGATGTGACAGGAAAGTGTCAGATGTGACATGTTCTGAAAGTGTATTTTGAACCGAGAAGTGTGTACGTGTATATTAATTTTATTTTAAAAATATCATTCAAATGTGAAGAATTGACAACTACTCTTCACACCTGAGCTGATTTGAAATTACCACTATGCTTAGAAAGCCCATACAAGCATCTGTTCCAGTAGTCCAATTCAGTCTCTCCAGATATGCATTTTCATCACATTTTTCAGTACCATGAGAGTGGTGTGAATAATATATCATAATCATGACAAATTCTTTCATTTTTCAAAGTCATATTCTCTTTCATTCATGTATTCTGGGAAAAGAGATGATGAACTTCTGTAGCGAAAGTAATATTTGCATATTTAGGAAAATTTCCGGCTAAAATCCTAGGACCACTTACCCTGGACAGACCCAGATCAAGAAATCACTACAGTGTACGTTGCAATTATGTTGTACAAGATACAGCAGGAACCCCGTGGGGTGACAATTCAAGGAACAAGAGACTCTAGAGTGAAAAATTCCCTTTCGACGGCATGCATGTTAGAAAAGCCAGCTTATCTTCCTGGAATTGAATTTCTTCCAGTTGCCTCCCGGGATTCCTCCTGGCCTCCTCGGCCCAGCTCACTTCGGCTTCGTGCGGAGATTGTTGGATATAGTAATAATGAAAACAATCATTTCAACTTCAAAAAAAAAAATTTAGTTATTAACCACTTTTTGGATCCTTCAATGTGATGTCGCAATAGATGAAATTTCAAAGAAAATTAACAGCCCTGTTACGTTCAAGTCATCGCGCTCTACATCAAGGATGTCATATGTCATCGGGATCGGATAGCGAACATTGCCCCTCTGTTCCTGGAATGGAGGAGAGGAGGATGAAAAGAGAGGAGGACCTGTCATTCAAGCATCTTCACGGTGAGCGAGACTGGGAAGTGGCGAGGAAAAAGGAGCGGAGTGTATTTCATAGCCACCATGCTCTTTTTTCGAGAGTACTGCGTCTCTCCTCTCGGATGTAAAATCCTGCACGAGTTGGAAATCATAATAGAATGTAAAAAAAAAAAAAAACAAATAACCAAAAATAGTTTCCATGTGAGAAAGTAGGACATGTAGGTCTTACAGTCTGACCTTCGACCTCTGTGATCGCGGGGAAAATCACTCGGAATATAACTGTAAGGGGACCAAGGTGAAACCAGCTCCACGAAAATGCGACACGGTCATATTGGCACCATACATGAACATTTTTAAAGTTCGTGGTCGCAGTGGATTGAGCCAATTAATGTTTTAAATCCCCTTTTTAGGTCATCAATCAGTTTTGACTCTTCGTGTGACGCAAATAATTGGTACCCCGTAAGAGAAACGCATTCATTTTCCTGCAAGGGAAAACTTACTTGCGAGTGACGTTCTACGAGGGGCGTTCAGGACCAAACTGGGCTTATTTTTTTCTCGCAAGGTAGATATGTTCTATGTTGGCAAGTCTGTGGGAACTTTAAGGCCAGTATGTTGGCTATCCTGATCAGCAGTCATTATTTGTCTATGTCAGCAGCCCACGGAGTATTCAAGATGGACGTCAGTGGTGTGTCGAGTGCTGTTGCGCAGCATATTATTAATTTTCTCCGCGGTGAACACCCCCTGCGATGAAGTTCATTGCAGACTCGAAGCTCAGTTCAAGGATGAATGTTTGTCACGCTCGTCCGTGTTTCAGTGGTGTAAAGCATATAAAGGACGTCAATCTGTTACGAACTTGCCTTGCGGATCGCCCCCTTCAACTGCTGTGAACCCAAGCAACATCCCACGTGTTGAAGAGCTCATTCGCATTGATCGACGAATAACAGTGCGTGAATTGGCTACCCGAGTAAACATTAGCATTGGAAGTGTTGAGACCATTGTGCACAATGAACTAAAGTTTTTGAAGGTTAGTGCCAGATGGGCGCCGAAGATGCTTTCGGAAGAGGACCGTGCGATGCGCGTTGCTGTTTGCACGCAGCTTCTCCAGTGGTATGAACAGGAAGGCGAAGAGTTTCTCGCCAAAATTCTAACATCGGACGAGACATGGGCGCACCATTACACCCCAGAGAGGGTGTACGTACGAGGCTTGTAGCCAATTCACGCACTGGTATTCGTCGATCATTGCGAACGAGCTCTTCAACACGTGCGATGTTGCTTGGGTTCACAGCAGTTGAAGGGAGCGATCCGCGAGGCAAGTTCGCAACAGATTGACGCCCTTCTTTGAACGCTTTACACCACTGAAACACGGACGAGCGTGACAAACATTCATCCTTGAACTAAGCTTCGAGCCTGCGATGAATTTCAGCCGTTGGGGTGTTCTCCGCACAGAGAAACTTAATAATAATAGGCTGCGCAACAGCACTCGACTCTCCACTGACGTCTATCTTGAATACTCCCTGGGCTGTTGACATAGACAAATAATGACTGCTTTTCAGGATAGCCAATATAATGACCTTAAAGTTCCTACAGACTCTGGAATAGGCAAAAAATGGATTGCCTAATGTTATTGGGTCAAACTCATTCTAAAAAAAAATACATACGTTTCTGGATAAATTGAAACTTTCAGCCAAATAAAAAATAATAGACAAAGCACAAATTATATAGAAAGAAAACAACATTCATCTTGACCATAATCATGATCACCATCATGAACATTCTCATCATCATTCTAATCATCGTCATCGTCATCCAGGTCTGAATAAGAATTTCTTGAGAATTTCTTTTTCCACATCTTTCTGGGATGGTCTCTTTGAACTTGGAATGTCTTCGATGTCACTGTTTCCACTCTTGAAAGGCAAAATCCACCTTTTTGCATCTGTATAACTGTTGCTAGACTCACCATACACATTCTGCAGTCACGTATGAATGTTTTCCGGGGTTAGATGTTCTTTTGTGAGGAACTCTATCAGAGCTTTTTGCTTCAAACCACCATCCATAGTAGGCGCTGTTTTCAAATGCTACTATGCTGCCACTTGGGCATACACAATGATATTCCCGATGTCCATCAGTAGCTGTGACATGGTACTTTGTGTGAATAAAATCTCAGGCTATTCTGAACAGGGGTTCTCCTTTTATAATTAGTGCTCGTTACTTTCGGTACGATGTTATGACATTTTGATTGTCTTCAAAGATGGTTTTGACAGCGTAATCTGTTCCCATAATATGGTTTCAGGTTCTAAACAAGTTGGAGTTAATATGGGAACAAATGAGGTCCAGGTGCAAGATTCTCCTAACAGTTGTCTAATTGAAGTTTGTCTCTGCAGACAATTTCCTTTTTGATATTTTAAGGACTTCGCTGCACTGCAACACTAATTGCTGCAATTGTTTTTCGGAGGCTGAGGATGATAAGACTTTCTTCCTACATTTCCTTTTGTGCGGAACATCTCAACGAGTCGCATCATTGTTCGACGGCTGGGTGCATCTCTACGGTGCAATTCTCTCTTGAATTCACGTCGAGCAGATGTAATGGAACCACGTTTGAAATAAAACTCCAAAATGTTAGTTCTTTCCAGCAAATCCCAGGCATCTATGTTACTTACAATTCCAATTAATAGTCTTCAACCTGAAACAAAGATAAAAGAATTGGAGTTAATAGGACAAAAGTTATATTCGCTTCAAATTGTAGGAGGATTCGTGGCCCACCCTCTATTTATGCTTTTCTGACATGTCGTTTGTCGTATGCTGCAGTGATGGTGGACAACATTATGTACGTGGTCGGCAAGTTGGTCATGCAATTTTCACTGCAATCCCAAGGTATAGTCTATCCGGTGCAACTCTGCAACATTTTTAATCCTCAAAGGAGTCGTTAAATGCCGTCCATCTTCCTCTCCCCTGAGGGGAGAGGGTGATTTCCCTTTGACCCCTCCGCCAGACACTGACGCGACGCTCCTCAGTCGAATGATGGACGCGAAGGGACGCTTGCGACCATGAGCACAAAACTTAATCTAGACGCTTCCAGTGATTAACACGATGCACGACATGATTCACCCCAGTTGGTGCAGAGTGTCCATGGGGACCGACAGCTCCCGGCGACAGCTTGTTTCCGCACATTAGACGGTGCTACAGCCGCTGTGGAAACTCCCGATCGGGAACGACTTTTGCAACAGCACGCACGTGATCGCGAGACACGCGAACGCAAATGCTTTAAATGTTCAGGTGGTCACGGGTGCGCTTCGTGGCAGCGCTCATTTGATACAAAGAGTTTCACTGGACACGTCCCGCGACTTCAGCATGCCGTTCGATCTTTGTCAACGTCAATTCCCTATCGAGCTTGCCTGCAGTACAACGATAAACAAGATTCGGGGACAGTCGCTAGATGAGGTCGGATTGCTACTTTCGGAACCGGTATTCCCGCAAGGACAATTATGCGTTGCCTGCTCGCGAGTTCGCTCTGAGGATTCGCTGAAGATACAGGTTATCGATGGACCGAAGCAAGGCAACATCGATGTTTGCACCGTAACCCCGACAATGGTGTCTATGAGGGAGGATTTCTCTGATTGTCGAGTTCATTCGTAGGGACTATATTTGTTCGCTATGAAATGAACTTCTGTTTCATTGACACATGGGTCGCGTTTCTTGGTCTTTCATTGTTCTTACCATATTTGTTTACACGTGTTGAACTGATTTTTGGTTATTTTTTTGCCTACTGGCAGATGTAGCACGCTGTGCCTCAGCATCAGTTTGATGCACATAGCATTTGATGCATCGCGCACTGTAGATCGAATTTGGACAGCGGGAATCTGGCTGAGACTGCTCGTAGTAGATGAGCCGTAACAAAAAAGTGTAGGTCCTTTAGTAGAAGGTTTGTAATTGGGACCACATGCCGCTAGTGTTCAATATTTATATGATACGCTAGCTAATGTCTTTCTGGATGAGTCTGGTCAAAGTGGAATCCTAATTAGTGAGTTCCAGTCCCTATTCAACCAAATACGAACAATCTCAGCCCTGCCGAACGTCTTCATCGCAATTGAATGCAATGCGTTTGTGCCATCAGTTGATCGAGATCTGGCTGCATGAGAGATACTGAAAAAGATTGGCCAGAATGGATATGTTTACAGTATTCAAATATTCCATCACGTCATCTGAATGACAGGCAAGAACGAAGACCCATATCCGCGCATTTTCCGCCTGTTCGCATTTCCTGATCGTGTCGTCGTTCTGAATTACAGAACAATATCTCGTTTATTGCAGGAGGAAGATCTGTCAGCACATATATGCTATCTTTATGGACCGTTCTAACACGTTATTCCAGTTTCGTGCTGCGTCCCATAAATTCGGTTTAGAGCCCTCAAATCATAAGATAAAATAAGAGCCTTGTCCTTTCATCGTATTCCACTCCCCCGCCGCCCTCATGTCCTCCCTCGCTCCTCCCTCGCTCCTCCCTTGCTCCCTTATGTTTTCACTTCGCAACATCCTTAAACGCCTGGATCACGATCCCGCTATTTGGTTGACAGATAACACCAACGGTTCACTCTGGTTCATTTTCAGGGGGCAGGGAGAGGTGCATGTTTCTCATCTCTCACTTTCCAGGGAGAGGTGAGAGGTATGCTGCAAGTGGCACAGGAATTTACTGTGATTTCAGTAGGGAGTGGCTGATGAAATGATTCACTCGGTAATTTTCATGGAGCATTTCATTTCAACTCATTGGCGCAAACGTATTTTTTCCCATTACATGAACCAATAACCGAAGGAAATGGGGAAAAACATTTACTTCCTATTTTTTCTTGTTGGGGATAATCAGTGGGATGAAGGATTTGTTTTGAATTCAGTGGAAAGAAAATATTTAATAATGGAGAGAAAACCATAAACCTTTTTTCTGATGCGTACAGAACTGTCACGCAAGTCGACGCCAGGTTGAAAAAGGGTCATTTATGCCCCAAAGAATGGATTGGGATGCAATGACCTGTTCCAACACCATGCAAGGCATACTTCCATCACGCCGCATGTTGGCGTGAAGATGTGAAACGACTGGCTTGAGAGAAGCCGCAAAAGCTGTCTTGAACACAGACAGAGCGGAGCGCTCGATGAAGTCTTGAGACCATAGGAAGAGGGAAAAATGAACAAGTAACTGGCGCCAGAGGAAGTCGCACCGGGCCCTAGCTTCCTTGCCATTCTCTCTCGCACACACGTAATCGCACGAACAAGCACAGGAGAATGGGAGATGCGAGTGAGGTCAAGCAAGGAAGAACTTCGCGCCAAATTCACCGTATCATGCAAATTGGCCAAAGAAGCCCCCACGTTCTCCATCTCTTTGTATGAACCGAACGGTTCGCGTACTCGTCAGGCGCATTCCAGCAGAACGATCGCCAACGGGGAGTTTGCGGAACGAGGAGGGTGAATGGAAAGGAGACCATGTTCTAGAAATGTTTGGCGTTTAAAATCCATTCTCACACTCAGAGCAACATCGAGTCATCCCATTTCCGTCCCAAGGGTGGGTTTCTGCTAGTTGACGCCAATGACGCCAGCCAGAATACCGAGAAAGATTTTGCTAGGCATGCAAAAAAAACCTTCAATGACTTCCTTTTGCTGACGCTACCGGTTTCCACATGTTTTCTTACTGTAGCGAAGACGCAGCAAACTATCCTACTAAGGAGAATAGCCAGCGGTGGGGCAAATCGAGCTGGGGGAATACATTTTTCAGTTTTGGAATTTTGGAATCTCCCTCGGGTTTATTGATATTCAAAGGGCTTTGGAACTTTCAGTAAACCGTAGGGTTTATCGAAATCATGCATGCCCCTCGGGTGATTAAAAAATCCCCCCAGATTACATAATACCTTACGGTTCAATGACATAACGTCGAAAGGCACAATGTCGTCGGATTTTACCTCGACAAACAAAAGCGTCGATTGCTACATAATGTTGAATGGACAATGGTCGAATGGGCGTAATGTTGATTGTTACAATACCGAAGCCGTCAAAACGTGGGAAAAACGTCGAATCTTCAAAATGTCGAAATCTGGTTTCGTTCCTTGGGGTCCGATTCCATTCGACATCTGCCTGTGGGGTTTCATATGAAGACCAGGTATATGCTGAAAATTCGAAAAAATGAACTGAAGAACTCACTGAGAAGATTCCCAGAGATGGCTTTCTGTGACGACTCGTGTGACGGTGACGACTCGTGTGACGGTGCCAATATCGGGGCTAGATTTACTTCAGAGATAGACAAGGGCGTCCCAACAGGGCGTCCATTCTCCCCCAAATCTCAATTTTATCGTTCACAAATGTTGTTTTTCGTTTTGTGTTCACATTTCCCTATTGCTGTTTCATTCAATTTTCGTGTTTTGGTCAAACAAATTATTCTTTTTAACGAGCAACAGAATGTTTACAAGTTAATTCATTAATGGCCGAGTTATGGCTGTTCAAAGTCATCCAGTGACTTTTGAACCACCTTGCAGTCATGGAAACGTGGTGGGCGAGAACTTCTTAGCCTTGATTCATGGGAAATGAGACTTACCCAGATGAACAAAATTTTTATTTTTTCCTTTTGTTTCAAGATAATCCATCATAATTTCAATCGTTTTGACGTGACATTCTCCTTCGCAAGAGACAGATATTCTGCCACTTCTCTCATGATATTACTCCAGTACTCGTTCGTATTTCAGCATGACGCTGTCGTACAATCATCTTCTTCGCCGCCTATCACAATCTTAGTTACGTGGGAGCGTCCTACTGTGCTCCCGAGTACAAACGAGGTGCTAGTCCATATTATTAGAAATGCCGTCTGTTCGAAGTTAATCCTTCTCGAGGTCGTCTTTCAGTATCAGAAACAGAATAAATGCAACGAGAGTTATACGTTATCCCTACAGAAGTAATGCCCGCACAGTACTCCATCATGCATGCAGGCATGGAGATTCCATTTTATTCCAGCCTCCTGAAGCATTTTCGTATTAGTCTCCATTGGAGAACGCAGTGACATCTATTTTGTAATATGCAAGTCTGGAAATCCTGGAATGCGAAGAGCATAGGATCACACTGATGAGCCCAAAAATCCGGAGGATACACTTTCCTTTCAGCCACTCAATTCGTCCGAAATTTAAAGGTATTCCAAAGCCATCTTCATCTCAAGAAATGCGTCCAATGTCATGGACTATTCTGCATTTATTTGGACTTAAACCCCATTGATTGTTGGAATCACCAATTGACTGTAGTAGCACCTATTACCTTTCTGGAATATCTTCTAGTAACGAAAATTAAACATCTTATTTCTCATTGTAAGCATCAACAGAAACGAAAGTGAGCATATTTTTTATTTTCACTCGAGATTCCTGGAGACATCCTCTCCTTAGAACTTCTCGAGATGGTTCGAGGACGTCCAGATAGCGCTAACGTTCCACGTGCGCGCTGAAACGTTTAATGAAACCTCGAAAGTTATCTGTAATCGGTTTCACGTCTTTCGACGAAATGTCTTAAAGACAATGGAGCTGAACCTCATAGGTATCCCCTCATTAGTCAACTCTCGAATATCTCTTGAACGAAAGAAGGTAAGACGAGGCCTGGCCTGAGGACATCCTGTCAGCTTTGGCCTACGCTTATCGTTAGTGAATCCCGTGGAATAGAGTAGGTTTAGGAAAAGGAACGTTTTTGAAAAATGTATTCACTTTACTTCATTCCAGAATTAATCCAAGTCGAATAATCGCCTCCCAAAAAAGGATCACTTCTGCCGCAATCCTGAGAAATGATCGGATCCAGTTGCTGAAAATTCGTTCCATCCGCGCATTTACCGGCCACTCTTGCCAGAAAGTCGGGATTACGTGCAACCCACGCCACGCTGCAGTCACACTCCACTGGGTTACCTGCAATACAGACAACCAGAGCATGGAGGTGAAACGCTGCATCATTGAGCATCGTGGCCAAGCAGGAACTCACCAGCTAGGTTGATGGACCCAGTTCCCAGTGAGAGTATCTCCATCATGGGGCGGAAAGATTCATCCGTCAATTCCCGAATATCGTTCCCACCAATAAATATTTCTGTGTTGGGTTGCAAACCTTAAATGGGAGCAATAAACTATTTTGCATCAAAATGGAACGTGTCATAGCACGTGCGCTGCACCCAATGTGATGGTGGCAATGGTAATAAGGATCACCATGAGCACCTGATGTAAGTGCAAAGGATAGATATTACCTGTAATTGCATCCACCTCCAGAGTTGAGATTGAGTTTCCATGTTATCTGATGTGTTTTATGGTTGCATTGTGGAATTCCAGAGCTTTAGTCAACAATGCTGGTCCGATGACGCCGTAAGAACAACTAAAGCTCTGTAACTTCCCCACATCGCTGAAGAGTCCAGTCGGGACATCTCGAATTTGATTGTTATCTGCAGAATTTGTAATAAATCCGGTGTACCAGGCAGTTTAGTAATCCGGCCTATACATTTCGGTGAAATGCAAAAAAATATCGAAAACAATTTAAAAGCTAATTTATTAATATGGAAATATATTCCGTTTTGTCATGAGTGCATGAAAGTGTCAAATGCACAGGGGTCCATAGTACCTAATCTCAGAAATTTAGGCTTGCAAAACTCACTTTGAAACGTTGATGTCATGAAAGCGTGATGAGTCCCATTTCGAAAAAAAATTAATACACAGGTACATGAAATAAGCCCTTTCCCGGCCCTGTTCCAAAGTTTCTTTTCCGCAGATAATACCCAATAACTTCAAGAAAGCGTGGTTCGCAAAAGCTGTCGTACCACCTAATAGCTAATCCACAGTCCAACAGATGACACATGGATTCCGTAAACAAAACCAACGCTTACGAGAGCTCTGGCTGGGAACGGGTTTACCCAGGATTCATTGATCATTAGTTTAACGCTTTTTCGCCTTCACACAACCTTACAATATATGATACCTCCACAACAATGGATTGCAGTAAGCACCTCTCCACATTTAGGTGATTCCTAGTACAGACCATTCAACAGTGAATATAAAGCCCGGCAAATTATCCCGGGACGAGTTTTGAGTGGGGCCTTCTGAACAATTGCTGAATTCTGCCCCTTCAGAAGGGGCAGAATTCCAAAACCACCATTCCTTGTTTCTAAACAAATCACAGTCAGGGGACACTAATGAGGCTCGAGAAATTCTGCTATGTCGTTCTCCATTCGAAATTCACACACTGTTACATGAGATGATCCACTTCGTTTCCACATTGAAAAGCTTCTCATTAAAGGCAGGATGATATTAACTTCGTAAGACGTGAATTCTTGAAGCACAGCCCGACATTTTAATTTTCTTCCAAGATTGTTCTGTTGGCCGAGCATTTCATTCGTTCGCATCTTCAAAAGCTTCTACCCAAATTCCACTTCCAGCACTCGCAGGATATTTTGTGTGCGAGGAATCCATCCATATCGTCGATTCGCAACGCCGAGGGTCCCGCCTTATCCGTGCCTTCACATTCCGGACAAGAATCCACGTTCGAACAGAACGAGGTCGGTCATTCTGCGGCCGGTCATTGACATCTCTACACTCGTGATGACACTTGAGAACGAGGCGAACGAGATCTTCCTCGTAACCACTGGTCTTGAGTTGCCGAAATGCACCCTGGGATCCATCCGTTCTGGTACCCCTCGATCAAAGCTGCAGGCTTCAACTTCGATAGGCGTCAATGGCGCCAAAAGTTGAGTTGCACAATGTGGAATTTTTTTCAAGGCCCGTCTTCAGTTGGTTGGAACAATCGGCCTACAACGGAATGGCAAGGCTCTCTTCAACTCTTTCAGTAAAAATCGAAATATATATGAGATAATTTTACTCAAGCAGCAATAAATGATCATGACGGATTGAGTTTCTGGATGAGTGACTGTGACGATTCCATGTCCATGTCCTAGATATGGTAAAATCCTGAAGCTTAGTGTTTTTTTATATTGTGACGCTAAGTATATTTAAAAAAATACAACTTTTGAGGTACTTGCCCTAGGCCATATTTTTTCGATGAGGCTATTTCCATTACATTTTTTTTTACTTCAGCCAAATGGAGACATAAAAGAAGCTAAACATTTGCATGAATGTGCCTGCTGAGTTCATGAATAGCAGAAGAAATTCACACATCAGATTCGTACCCACTAGGCATATATTTGTGATTTTTTCCAAGAAATTTTATCACCATTGAATCAGGCAGAAATAGAGAGGACACGTAGCCAGTCTGATGTTGAGCTAAAAATAAATGCTACTTTAGAGGTGCGACACCAATGGAGCAATATTTTCGGTGTAGGACGTTTTGGGAAAATCATGCGATTCGTGACCTATCACCCTTTAGGTCCATTTATCTTATGTGGAGGAATGGACATCTTCATAAATTTTCCCTCAATGGAAAATATTCTGATTGTTGTGTTACAGAAGACAGTTAATGAAGGAATAAAGTCACAGAGACTTTTCGGGTGGGGGCGAGGGGAGATTCTCCGCTTCTATAGCATTTCTATAGACTAGCTTTGGCCCTGCGCCACCAACCACGATGGCTTCAACATTAAGCCACAAGGGAAAAAATGCCCATGGACGTACCTAGGCGTTTCGCCGCGAAAGCTGGCGTGAAGATGGAACAAGGATGCTTCAAATGCATTAGAGATTTTCACGGAATCGTCAAGCCCCGAAGTCGCGTCCACGGATAATTTCTTTCTCGGAAGGGAAACAACTCGCTAGTAATGAAGTATACCATTCCAAAAACAAACTTAGCTGTGAAGGTAAGGAAAGGAAATGTTCCCTCCAAAAGATCTCGAGGGCTTTATTGGCCTGAGGGCCAATTGACCTAAGGGACGAGAGCCAATAAAGGCCTAAGGCCTCTAATGACATAGGCCCCGTGTCATTAACTTTCTTGCTAGGACACAAATTCAACGAGAAGAAAACTACTTGGCTGTGTTTGAAATGCACTGAGGATGATGGCCATGGGCAACACTACCTCCAATCGGGCTCAGGATTCAGCCCAGTTTTTTCTTGTCCTACTAGAGATACCCCAATGCTCAGTTTTTTGCTCAAAGTGGTGTCGTCGCAGCAACGCTACGCTATCTCTTCAGTTTTTTCTTTCTATGAGCAAAGCAGAGAGGAGAGCATTGAAATGAAACACGAACGTCTGCGAGCCACATACACATGTTTCATTCCGGTGAATGAATTTCGGCAGGAATCGTTCATGTTCGGCATGTTTCTCAACGTAGATGAAATTCGAATGCTAAAAATGGTTCTAGTTACAAAGCCTCTATTAAATGTGCGAGGCGAAGCGCCTCGAGATATGCGTTTTGTCGCCCCCACGCAAGCGATGCCAGTTTCCTCATTTTCTTATCCTCGAGTTATGAACGGATTCATTGGGAAAATGATGCCAACTCTGCAGAAAGACTCCAAAAAAATGGTGCGAGTCATTCATTTTTCGATTCGTAACATTCAAGGCTTTCACACTTACTCAAAGTGAGCTCTATCAGATTTGTGAGAGACCACCCGGCCTCGGGATGATCTATTGCATTTTCCCACAGCGCCAAGTACTCGAGACTTGCACTTTGAATCGACGGCAAACTGGTCTACCCATTTTCTCTTTGAGAGAGAGCTTCTTGAGACTGGTAAGTTGCGGGAGGATCTCCCAAGGGAATTCTCTCAGTCCTGAGTATGTGATGGACAGCTCCAAAAGTCGATCTTTCGACGGTGGCAAGGCTGAACGGAAAATATGGAATTCCTCGAAGGAGATATCACCGAAAACTCAGTCGGGCAACTCTCCAATTCCTTGATTGAGCCCCATCCTAAACACTCTGCAAACGAAGTCAGAAAATAATTACATTCTGGCTGCATTGAATTCCGGCTGTGATTTTAATCTTTCAGTCTCATTGAACACGAGGGGTCCATTGTGAAGGACATGTTTAAAAGATTGAGCTCAGTTTTCTTAGAATCAAAACATACCCAGGTAACACATCCATGTGGAAACAACATTGAAACAATGTTTCGTGGCAACATTTATAATGTTGAAACAACATTGAGGTGCCACATTGATTCAATGCCAAGATGTCATTTTTGTCATCAAGAAGACCAAATACAAAAATAAGGCGAGATGGGAAATCGAACCCTAGACTTCCAGATTAATAAGCAATCGTGTTACCACTACGCCACGAAACTCCAGCCTGTCATTATTTCTTTCCATGTCATCCCTAACATTACAACGGGAGAGAGGCATTCTACGAACCACGCTCGCATTCAAACGCGTATTCTGTCGCATGTCCGACTTCTTGGTTTGATGAAATAAATTATTTTTCCCCTCCAAAAAAATAGTTAAAAAAATGGTTTTGCAAGCAACGTTGCAATTGGCAGTCTAGTAACCCTGAACTTCTAACCTTAGTTTCCTAGGGGTGGGGCACCTGGACGATGGAGTTTAGTGGCCCTGTGACTGTTGGATCACAAGGGTCACCTAGGCGACGCAAAGCAGGCGGAAATCTGGTATTTTCATCCCCGATATAGACACCGACGTGTTTGGAATGAGGCGTTGAATCATTGTCGACTGGGTATGGATCGAACGTATCACTGTTGTTACATCCGTGTTACTTCAGCATTGATTCGACGCGGTGACCGTCACCGTTTACACACCCACTTTGGGCCAACATGCACTCAATGCTGGACCATTCACGGTCGAAGTATATGCAGTAAATGATTTATATTTAATGCTCCCTCCATCAGTGTTTCCAACTACTTAATTACTTCGGCCGATCTACCAGGAAATATTTCTTTCAAGAGGCACGTTCGATTTTGAGCAAATAAGACAGTGGCTGCAAGGCACTCGAATTTTGTCGTGCCAATGGCAGACCAGAATGGCATTTTCGGCTCGCATAACTAGGAGCAACAGTTATTGTGTCAGAACCTTTCTGTGTCAGACCTATTTCCCAAAATAGGCACCGACGTGTTTATGTATGCCATCAAAGGGCTTGGTGCAGGAGAAATGTTGTGAAGACACTTGCTAGATATATTTTAATTAAGCCTGAACTGTGATGGCTGCTAAAATCATTCCTATTTTCCTTACTAATAATACAAAAAGTGTTTTCTGGGACGGTCTTGATGGCACATGGTCTTTCTCTAGTGTTTCCCATATGAATGTGCTTGATTTATTTTTTATTTTTTATTACTAACACGATTATCTCAGGAGTCAGGAGTCAGGAGAGTTAGTGATATCAAGAGGCGATTTCGCCCATTTCGATATCACGTGTCGAGGTCGAGCGTTCCTTAATTTTAGGGTAGGCCTAACCCTCTTAAAGCTATATATTTTTGTATTTTTGTTTTGTTTTTTTTATTTTTTTTTTTTTATTATCCTAGTTGCTTACTGTCTAGTACCTACGTCAACATTGCCCCCCACCTTTTTGCCTGTCCATGAAAGCATCTAGTTTCTTCTTAAAGATAGTCACAGAAGGGGCAGCCACTACTTCGTCATCTAACGCATTCCACGCGTTCACCACTCTGCAAGTAAAGAATTCCTG
>CAJPEV010003862.1:2786-21426 GCA_905338385.1 Darwinula stevensoni
CTTTCGATGTAGTAGGAGCCACCTGTCGCATTGTCCCAGACGTACTTGGTGCTTCGTCAGCCATTTTGTCATGAATACGTCCTTACCTCCTGATGTGGACTTCGAAAGTGTTTCGTTTAATCCTACTTTTATACCCGAGAATACTTCCGGAAATACTGGAGAGCAAGTTCTCATTTTCCCAGAGGCGAAAACGGAGGTTTTTTGTGGGGAAGTGAGAATGACCCGGTGTGGGGCATCGCATTTCCCCACTGTAGGGTTTTGCGTTTCCTCTCGTTCTTGGGGGCTATTATTTCTTTCGCATTTCGGCAGATGTATCTGCTATCTTTATCATGCGACACCTACTCTTCCTGATAGGAATCATGTATCCCAGCGTTGCCGCTCTCCGTCGCAGTGAGGAAGTGCTCATGCCTCAGGTCAGGTGGCAAAATGAGAATGTGGGCAAAAGCGAAGCACCCCATCATCCACAGGTCAGGCGATTCATTTTGATGAATTTACCTCTACTTTATCCATGGAAATTATTCTTTCAACATTAACAAGGAATATTGAAACAATGTTGGCAAAAATGACATCTTCACATTGAATCAATGTGGCACCTCAATGTTGTTTCAACATTATATATGTTGCCATTAAACATAGTTTCAATGTTGTTTCCACATGGATGTGTTACCTGGGAAATAGGAGCGGACCCAAAGCCGAACTCTGGGGCACTCCGCTCGTAACTTTCACTTCCTGCGACACTTCCCTACAAACAATTACCCTATGCACTCTTCCCGAAATGGGAAGAGTGGAATGATGGAATGACTTGGTCGAGGGCGGAAGGAGTTATGTATCGCTGAAGGGGCGACGTTTTTGGACACGCGGGAGACTCTGAAATGATGCAAAAGTCCGATGGCCAAAGATGGCGTCCATTTTTCGAAAGGGTAGCAATTAAGCAACCTTTTTTAGTACTGTAGATTGGGGGGCGAATGCTCACGTGCAGGGGACAGCTACTACTAGTAGCTCTGTGACTCGTTCTGGTACTGAGAAAGGGCAGGACGATCATTGTGAAGTGTTTTTACACGAATGGGCACTGCTTGCGTAATAAAATGAATGAATTATGATGTTGGGTAATTTCCTGGATTGCGGTCTAGATGTCATCGGAGTTTGCGGGACTTGAGGACCTCTGACATCCCGGATAAGGAATTTGAAATTCAGGGATTTGACTTGCTGCGTAAAGATAGGCTCCGAAGAAAGGGTGGAGGAGTCATGTTGTACGCCAGAAACGAGTTAGGAGTTTGTATTAGAGAGGATCTCAGCTCTGTTAATTGCGGATCAATCGAACATGCATGATGCGAAATCAGTGGAGGAACAGGGAGGATATTTCTAGGAATATAAGCCTCCTAGTCCTCCACGGGAGGATGATATCGCGTTTTATGCATGAATGAGTCATATAAGCGAGAAGTCCCAGAAGATCTCTTTAGAGACTTTAACATGCCTAGCATAAACTGGTTAGTGTCGCAGGGGGGGAGCGACACGGAAAGGGAGATTCTGGATGAGGTTCGGGAGGTTCTCCTTGTCCAGCGTGTGGAAGGACCAGCCAGATATGCCGCTTTCCACGATTTAGTCCTTCCAATGTAGGATGATTTGGCCCTCGATGTTCAAGTCCAAGATAAATTGGGGGAATTACGAGACGTAACGATAGGCCGAAGGAAACGTACGACTACAAAAAAACTTAAGTCTTATAGCTACAGGAAAGCGTTTCGTGTCTCGATCGGGAAGGAAGGTTACAAGGGTTATCGGTAAAGGACCAGTGGGAGGCAATTAAGACGGTTATATTAAACTCTATGGAGCTTTGCATCCCTAAGAAGACGAGAAAATTGCTGAGACAGCCGGTCTGGTTAACGAATAAAGTTTAATCGTTGATCAGACGTAAGAAACAGAAATGGAACTCGTATAGGCGCACGAGGAATCAGAGGGGTTCGAGGAATATAGGGCTGCTACGAGGTCTTTGAAGCGGGAAATGAGGGGTGACACACACCCAGATCCCTTTACTTTAAACTGATCTGGTTTCATAATGGGCGTCTATGGGAATAAGTTTATCTCTATTAAACTGATTCACATAGGGGACCACTGTGAAATCAGATAAGTTTAGCTTAAACGGATCCGGCGTATGTCACCCATTATCTCCGTCAAACGGATTCCCATAGAGGATCATTGTAAGATCAGATAAGTTTAAGTTAAACAGATCTGATGCATGTCACCCGAGATTGGCGAAACGGAGGTTGAGGAGAGGCAAGCGATTAATGCAAAGAATAATCCCAAGGCAATAATACGCGAGCGGCAAGTGTCTGCATTCGGTTGCCGGGAGTTAGCGTGGGTATGGCGGAGATGCTTAGTGATTGAATTGTCTCCTTCGGCCTCTGCAATTTGAGGCAACAAGTCGACGGCTCCTGCAACTTCATCTTCAATTGGAAAAAATATGCCAGTAGGCGGAAAAATAATTGAAGTATGGAGTATTAGAGCAGGGGTTTTCAGCCTTTTTCAGGCTTAATGTCAATTCATCTCAGATGCAGTGCTGAAGTAAACTTACCATGATTATGTCTGATTTAGGGACTTCTAAGAAAATGAATTTTAACGTATATAATCACGTTAATGCTAAAGAACTGCTAAAAATTCCTGGAAAATTTAACGGTATAGTAGAATACTTTTGAAGAATCGCTTCCAAAAAAAAAACAACTTCCAATTTTAAACTATGAATGTTAAAAGAAAACAGCCTTTTCCCATAAACAATGGAGGAGCTAGACTTATGTGCTTTCCCTTTGCACGCGCTTTCCTCTCCTTTTTTTTCTTTTCATTATCCTCTATCTTCTTTGTTCCCAAAATACTTTAATCTCTTTTCAGAACTGCCTTGGAGTTCATCCCTTAATCCCTTCATTTTGACCTCCATTATTTCTTATAATTATCATTACATAAACTGGGAACAGTCATCGAAAGTTTTGCTGTCGGAAAGAATCGCATGCATATTTTGAAGATCTCGTACAGTACTTCTCTTCCTTCAGCGAACTTGCACAAACTGAGGTTTGTCTTTATAAGCATTATATGCCGAATGTGTTCCTCTGACACTTCCATCTTGTTTTTAACGTCTAAGAAAAACAGAGCGCTGTTAACTCGTTAATACCTAACGTCTACACAAGTTAGCATAGAAATATTCCATGAGATGTGCACAGATATACGTATAAACAAGACACGAGTTTGGCAATGCGAAAAAACCGCATTACTTATGGGATGACCTGATACTTGATACTGATACTGTCTGTGGGAAAAGATCAGGTACCTGAAAAATGAAAAAAACTGGGGATTTGCAGCGAGTCACTCCCATATACCACTGAAATATTGTCTATTTAGGCGCCATCTCATTTCCTTTGCAGGAACCCTGTTCGTTCGAATAACTCAGACAGATGGCTCGCCCACAGGTTGGACAAATGATGGCTGCTGCACTAGCGCCGGAGAAGGGGCCTGCATGGGCAGCCCACTGTTGGCCCAAGCTCCCTCATTCACAACCAACGTTAGTCTAACGTGGTGTGCTGCCTGGGTTGCTTCCAAAAAATTCCTTTGCTTAATTGCTCCCGAAATTATATTTTTTCACCGCATCATCTGCTTCATATGCAATTTACTACGCCTCATTTAACTCAAGATGAGAGAGTTGCAGCAGTAAAACTAAAACTAGTTTGGGACCTGAAGAAATGCTGCTATAAAGTCCCTGAACCTGACAAGACGGCTCCTCACGGAGCAATTCTAGGAGATCTCTTGGTGGGAGGGTTGGGGCGTTCAGCAGAGCCGTTCAACAGAAGAGACCCATCCACTGATTCTCTGATCCAGAAAAAATCGGACTGCTTCACGAAATGGAAACTAGTACTTCGGTACCCGTTTAGAGAAATCGAGCCATTCCGACTTCCTATGAAGACTTCGCATCACACTCGAGTAAGTGCGGCAGCGACGATGCCTTGAGTGAGCATTTGTGACTTCCTAAAACTGGCAATCTATCTGGAAAATAATCGTATGATAGAGATTCTTTTTATATTAGATACCTCCACCAACTATTCCCTGCTCCAAATAAAAACATTTCCCAATGCCGTGAAGCCCTAGTAAATGTAACCACATTAAACCTAGCTTACAATTTCCAAAATGGACTCAATGGGCATAGCTCCAAACTGAGGGACTTTCTTTAGATCGCTGCTGCTGATGCTTCTCGCAATTTCTACTTTATTAGGATCATGATCGTGTGATTCAGATGGTAGTTTTACGAAATATATTCCTCCGTTGTGAAATCCGTCACAGAACACCTCCCAATGATACAATAATTCCTTCATTTCTCCATGGTTTGCTTTGAATCCGTCGTCAGTCGTTCTGTCTTTCACGTCAGTGAAGAGTTTAGAATGTCTTCCGAATCGTAATGATACTAGAATGGAGGTGATGCATTTTGAGTGGCGAATAATCTTCTCGACTCCACATTTATCGAGCTAGGATGTACAAACGCAGGCTTATGAACAACGGCTATTGACGGATGTGCTCGGTCTCGAAATAATACTTGGTTGGAGATAATGCATTTTTCATTGGCGACGAATCTTTTCATTTCCATATACATCCTCCTAGGATGCAAAATCGCAGGCATATACACTACTTTTCACGTCGGTAGAGGCGTTTGCAGTGTTTTCCGACTCGCATTGATACTCAGGTAGAAGTTATGCATTTTTAATGCTACCCCGATCTCTTCATTTCAACATCCATCGTGCTAGCATAGTCCGGTAGAGAGTTTAGAATTTTTTGCGACTCTTATTGGTACTCCGGTGGAGGTAATGCCATTTTTGATTACCGAAGTATATTTTCCTTTCCATATTCTTTACGCTAGGAGACACAATTGCAGGATTTTGAAATCCTTCTCACGTCGGTATCAAGTTTGAGATACGTTCCGACTCGCATTGATACTTGGCGGTGGAGCCTGGTGGAGGTGATGCATTTTTGAATGCGTCAGGTATTTTCGTCATCCTCTTTCAGATCAGATCATCTCGTTTAAACATTCGTCGTGCTAGGATTCCCAGTTGGAAGCATATGAACTGCTTTTAGCGTCGTTTTCAAGTGTTTCGAATAATGAAAATACTCAAGAGAGGGGAACAATTCCTTTGGGTTGAGGGAAAGGAATCAAACCAAAAATGAGTAATTCCCAGGAGATTAAAATGGAAAATTTAACAGTAAAAATTGTCATTTTTGGAAATCTAGAAGGTTTGTGATGATCTGCTGCATTTAATTTTAGAACGGTTGACTTCCATGACCCATGACCATGACCTGTTTGTAGTGCTGTTTGAAGTAATCAACTGCACCGAAAATGACCTACCCGTAAAAATGAGCCTCAAGACCTCCTGACTCATGCAGAATAGCTCAGCATAATGATATTTGTGGTCAAGGATTCCTGTCACCTAAAACATGAATAAAATTTTCTTTCACCTCATTAAGGTTTTGAAAGAGTTATGGGTGGGAAAATTTTATTTGGTTATAACTACATTCCAATATACCTTCCAATCATCATGATAATATAGTGGATGTGGTGCATTTTTCGAATGCGTCAGATATTTATGTTTCCATATGCATCGTGCTGGGAAGCGCAATCGCAAGCACATGAACTGCATTAAGCGTCGGATGTGAGTTTGTATTGTGTTCCGACAACGAGTGACACCTGAGAGGAGGCGATGCATTTTGTGAATGCGTTAGATATTCTTGTTTCCACTATCCTCGTGTCGCAATGCGCAATCGCAATCATATGAACTGCTTTTAGTGTCGGTTGTGCGTTTGGATTGTGTTCCGACACCGAGTGATACCTGAGAGTAGGCGATGCCTTTTTTTTTAATGAGTTAGATATTTTCTTTTCCACTTTCCTCGTGCTGCGATGCATAATCGGAAGCACATGAACTTCTTTTATTTTCGGTGGTGTGTGTCTATTGTGTTAAGACGTATCTTGCGTGAATTATTGATTTTTTTAAATAGTTTCTCTGGATCATGTACAATTTTTTGGGTCTATTACGGAAGTATAATCATCCTTTGAATTCCGAACTGTCATTCGATCAACCGTAACGCATTATCTTGCCAACTTGAAGCTTCTCCCCACTGCTATTCAGAAACAGCGTTGATCATGAGCAGCGATGATGTTTCTCCTGCATGACAAAGCTCGCCCACCCACAAGCGAGCAGACTGTGTCAGTGTGAAATTATAATAACTTTTTGTTCCACCCTTATCTGTTCGCGGCTTTCTTGACTCTCTTGACGCTCTTGACGTTACCCCCGTAGGCGTAGAATTTTCGTTGAAACATCCGGTGTCTCGGTGAGATAGAAGGACGCATGAGCTGCAACTTCCCAAGAATTTTGGTAGCGCCTTGCCCGTGGTTCGGACCTCCTTGCGCATTCATCTTTCCCCTGGCTGTGACGCGGACAATGCAAAGCAACTACCAAAGCATCTAACTTCTTTCGAGTCTCTTATCATCGCCGAGAAAATGTCTTAACCAGTACGACGTCCGTATTTGCTGTTTCTCTGTCTTTTAAAGTTTTTTTTTTTCCTATGCGTTTTCATGTGCTATACTGTGCAATCGAGACGAAAGCTCGAAGCTTTAGTCGCTACTTTCGACTTATTAGAATTGATGTAGCTTGGAAATGAAGAATGTCTGTATTGAATGAATGCCATCCCACCTGCAAAAAATTGACGTAATAAAAGTTTGACCTAATCATTGGAACGGAAGTTCTCCTAACTGCAGCTTTCATCTACGGTATGTGGTGGAAATAAAACAAAGAATTCATCTTTTTTACTTGGTAATTAAAAAAATATTGGACCCCAAAGCAAACAACAAAGAAAAAACAACAAAACAGAGGATGACGCAGAAACCTGACCCAAAATAAGCCTATGACCCTGTCACAGAGATTTAGTTATTCCCGTCGTGTCTTCTCTATGAACATGGTGTCTATCACAAAAGGCGTCCAGCGGCAAGTTTCGTACCCAGAACTGGAAAACATGCGAATGGAATTGTGAATGACAATAGATCACGATAGAAAATGCCACTTTCGTATTGAACAGTTCTTATTGTTGGTTGAGGTGACCGTTATCCTTGAGTGACACCATGACGTACTGGGCAATTAGGTAAGCTAAATCACCCAAAATATGATAGTAGTGGGGATGCTTTAGTGTTCCATTTGCAATGGCTGTCGGAATTTGGCAATGCCTCCGAACTCTTGAATCCTTTATTGGGTGTTTCCAAAAAGACGCTCCACTCATTTCCTATGGGGGATAGGTAACACTCATTTCCATAGGGGAAATAATCAGACCAGGCTTTATTCTGGCTCCTGCCTATTTTCTTAAAGGTAGAACATCTTGAGAATGATGCAGAGAAGACTTAATCTCACAAGCAGATTAATGTAGTCTTTGAGTCATTGATAAATTGTAGGATTTGCCTCTTGGTTTTAGATTCATTGCAACGAATGAGGATTAGTTCAACCCCGTTAGAATAATACAAATATTACTCGAGATTCTTATGTTAGAGTATAAATATTCAAATCTTTCGTCACATTATTCTTCCCTTCGCATGCTGGACTGAACATGCATTGAACATTGCAAAGCCATTACAAATTCTGAACTATTCTGATCCCTCCATAGTACCTGCTGAGCCTAAAGTTCTAGGAGCCCAGAATTCTGGAACACATGACTTTTTGGTTACTGCAGAATAGTTCTAAGAAAAAGGAATTGATTTTGATTTTAAATTCAAAATATGTTTTATTCATCTAGGAAGGAATCTAGGGAGATTAAATTTATTTTTGTACAATGCCTTGCAATGCTCGATAGGCTTGCCGTGGTTTTTGTACACAACTCGGCACCGATATTTCCATCGGAGAAGGGCTCGATGGATCACGGAGAGAGGAAGTTTCTTCCATTCCTCCTTGCAAGCTTTCCATAGACCGGCCACAGTTGACACCCAACGACGAGCGAGGCGCTGTTTGAGGATTCCAACACGCAGAAATCCATCGGGGCACAGTCAGGTAACTTCACAGGGATATGAGAGGGAGGAATGGTGGCGATTCTGGTTTCTTTTTTTCCAATCTTCCCAGGAAATCCACAGTCGATTTGGAGAAGTGGCTGCCTGCCTTGTCTTGGTGGAACTTGACTTGGTTAGATGCTTTCCCGTACAAGCGGGGGATATCTTTTTCAAACATGGGCCTGAGAACTTGTTCTTGATAGAACTTGAAATTGATTTTTATCTTTTTGTCAATCTTTCGGAGATCCAGTTTGCCTCTGTAGCTCACGGCAGCGACGATCATGAATCCAGGTGAGAAACTCTCTGCCCCCTCTCGGTAAAGAGGTTCGACGGCCGCTGCAGACTTCTGTTTATAGCAGATGGCTCGTGTCTTGTTGCAATCAGAGAGATGGGTTGGTGATTCATCCAGAGTGACCAGGTTTTTGTATTTTTCGCCAGCCAAATACTTCTTGTAGAGCCACCGACAACAAGCCTTTCATGGATGTGTCTGGGGAGAAGCTTGTGGACTTAGCGTTTTCTGGCGGTTGTAATGCACCGGTTGACGCATCCATGGCTTATTCCCAGCTTCTTCGCCACCGCTTTTTGGGACTTCGGATTTTCACCAATGACCATATCACGGACTTTCTTGACCATCGACTTAGTCCTCACAGACTTGGGCTGACAGAGACACGAATGTTGACGTCGTGCTGAATCGGATTTTTTTTTTAACCAACAATTGTTGACCAGAAACTCATGGAAACCTGCCATCGAGTTTCTTGAGAGTTTCCGCGTGGAGCAAGATCTCGACCGTAATTTCCGCTGGGTTTCCCGTAGCAGAACTATTTGGGGCGTTCTAAAAGTTACCAGTCCTTTACAGGCCTCGTGGCTTCGCCTATTAGGCTGGTGAAGTTCGATGGCGATGCCGTAGTGGCTTCCTCCGAGATTGCAATTCCAGGGATCGCATTTTTCCGCGCTACGCATCTCGCATTCCTGTCGGTTTTTCTCGTCACCGATGTGACACGACAGATTCTGTGAAGTGATCGCCAAATTTCTCTGGTGAATTTCTCAGGTAGGAAAGGTGCTCCAACAAAATCTTGAAATCCTAGTATATTTGGTGGAAGTGAACTTGGCCTTCGCTGCTCTTTCGAGAAACCTGCACGCTCTCAATGGAGTAGTGTCCAGTAGCCTGTCAATGATTCAATTACGGAACAGGATTCGGTCTCTTTGAGGCGACGCCGTGTAAACCAAATTCTCTGAGAGCGTTAAGTGAACAAGTCATAAAGCAGTGTCGTGCGCCTAAGGAGCGGAGGGGTGAGGTGAAGGGGAAGGGGAAGGGGAAGGGGAAAGGGGAAAGGGGAAAGGGGAAAGGGGAAAGGGGGTGAGGGGCACATTCCTGTTATTCAACTCGGCCGCCTCGATCCGTTTCCCCTTCTAAAAATCCTATGTACGCCTCAGTCTTGAAACATTTGTTACGGTCCCACCTGTGCCTGTCATGCCACCATTCGGAAAGAAACTAGACCTCTGTATTCACATCTGGAGGGAGCGACTCATCTTCCCTTTTTCCTTAATCGATATCATTGATCGAAACTCCGATGAGAGTTCTCGCGTGATATATGCTAAATGAAAGGAGGCAAAAAAGAGCTTGTCAACGATGTAGGATTCGCGGCGATCGCATCGAGGAATTCCTGGCAATGAAGGAAAAAGAAATGGTTATATCCACTGCAGAAGCTCGGAGAAACGCTCAGCTGTTCTTTCGAACGGCATATTAAGTCATATGAAGTCAAGAATCCATGGTATCGGCACAGAGATAGTCGCCCTATGTACGCTGAAGGTCTCTTTCGTTATCTTCAGGGTAGCATGACGGCATTTGAGCAGTTCATTTGCTATGGCCTGTGGGCCGTATCAACTCGGGATTGTTACTTTCCGCTGATGCTGTTACTGCTGATGCTGTCGGGATGGCCTTCCCGAGATACTCGTGATGGGTTCTCGAAGCCAATTGCAGTGGAATACTTACGCACCCTTGGTCGGAAACAGCAGCAGGGAAGCACAATGTAATTAGGTGGCATCATCGAATAGCAGGTGACGGCCACGAATGACAATTGCGAGATGCAATCACTTGTCAAGGTGGCATGAGAGTGCCACCTTGAGAAGACGTGATTTCGTTCACGGATCGCAACGACAAGGAGAAAGAATTTGGGTGTTCCAAGTACGCTACTGATTGAATGTCTCCCCAGTGGATCACAAGTTCTTCGGCAAATGCCTCTAATGAAGATCTTTCAATGCGAGGTGGACTTCTGTTTGGGGGGGGGGGGGGGGGGGGGGGGGGGGCGCCGATTCCATGCACTCCATAGAAATTTGAGAATTCCGCGAAGACTTCGAAACCCAGCTGTTGGATCGTTCGTCGGAACTGGAGGTGATAGACAAAGGTTTTGGGAAATCAATTGAGGCATCCACTCGCATTTTCCCGACTGTTCTTAAAGGGTTATGTCCACTCGCAAGCGTTCAACCGATTCGTTCTCTTGTCATCTTATTGGACCAGCGTCCAGCAGTGATTTAAAATGCCTTGACATTTTCTGCTGCCGTTTCGCCAGATTTCCTTACCTTGGGTTCGATGATAGAAAAACGAGAGAACATCGACAGGGTTTTATTTTGAATTCTCAAACTTCTGGGATCGATAAAGATAAAGCTCTCAGCGCTTTCCATGTACTCAAGCAGGCATCACAGGTGAAGGTAACCGCGATTATAGATGGTTACTTCTTACGCCACAGAAGTCCGTCATTCCCGAAGCATTCCTAAGGAGAAAGTTAACACGAATAAATAAAATCAATGTCGAGTAAATACGATCACAAGCAGGAAAGATTGACTGTCACACGAACTGGATTTCTCCTTGGAACACAGATTCTCCATTACATTTGTCAACGCTCAGAAAGAAAACTGCATTCACTTTTCAACACCAAAACCTGGAGATTTTCAGGGGAAGGTGCAAGCGAGGTACAAGAGTAAAGAATATTCCCTGGGTATGTTTTTTACAGTACTCCTGTATGATCCCCACCCACTGCGATGCTTTATCCATAGCCATCGGTGAATGAAAGTGATGAGATTTTCATCTGAAGGCCAGTCCCGCATCGTATGAAGGACGCCATCCATTGCATTTCTCGGGTTCTGCCTGGTCCTGCCCGAACGATGCGCCCGGTGCAGCTGCAGCTCCGGGTGGTGGGACAAGCCCTGGAGTAGCCTGTCTCGCTGGGACAATCTTGGGTGGTAGGAGGAAGGTGTATTGTGCACCCCCAGTCACTTGTGTAGGGGATTTGACGTAGGTGGATGGAGCACCCACGAACTTCCGCTTGGGGGATGTGACGAAGGAGGGTGGTGCGGCCACTGAGTTCTGTATAGGTGGGGTGAGGAAGGTAGATGGTACGCTGTGGAACTCCTGCATTGGTGGTTCGATCACGATATCCGCGAATTCTAGCTGCAGATCATCGATGCCCGTTCCCGTCCCAGTTGCAGGTTCCCCAACCGCAGTAAAGAAGAACGGTGGGTCTCCTCCCAATCTGGGGCCTGTCTCGAATTCGTCCTCGGTCGCGCTCGACAGCGGTACGGCGACCGCGACTGGAACATACAATCAGCGCAATGCGGATGAAGTTCCCTTCAATCGTCTCCAGGAATGGAACTTCGGAAATGAAAAATTGTGCTTCAGAAACAAATGATAGCAGTAGAAATGACTGACTGAAACATGGAGCAACAGAAAAGTTCGAGCATTCCCCCACGCATGGAAATGGAGTAATACGAGTTCATTTGGTAATTTGGATTCATGGCATTATCGCATGAACCAAGCAACTTGATCCCTTGTACTTATTTCTCCCTTGCACTTTACACATCTTTCACTCGAATAGAATCAAATCAGGAGAAGGGTCAGGAGATAGTCCAGTTGACACAGAAAAATGGCAACCAAAAAGGAATATCATGCTTATTTTATTCTTTACTCATAATCTAGAAGAAATATATCTCAATGAACAATAAAAGAAAGAATTTGGCACGTCGAACATTATTTTGGGAGTTATGGTGAAGGCGGAAAGGATGGACCGATCATAATGACTCGCTATGTCGCTTTGATTGGCCTTGCTTGAGTTGGTGTTGAAGGTTAGAACCATAGGTAGAGGGTTTAGTGCAAAAAAAGATATTTTGGCAGACCTCGTTCAGTCCGTATATTTTTTAAACTTGTGCTGAATATCTGTAGACGTATGGTCCACGACACTGTCTAAAGGATGGTTTAGAGCAGGAGGGTGGACTTGTTCAACATGGCATCCGTGGGTGGATCTGTCGCTTTAACGACCAAGAACGATGGGAACATTGAAAACAATGGTCTATTGTGTCCGTACAGTTGTGCAAAAGAATCCTTTTTTTTGGACCACACTATATTTGCTGGAAATACGGGAGACTCTGAGGTTTCAGGTTGTGAATAAGAATCTCGCACGTTAAAGTCTATGAGGTAGCAATAGCTAACGCTTTCGTCGTCCATCCAATCACGAATCTTCATTTAGTGCCTTGTTGAACCTGATTTTTGTTCCATCATTTTGAAGGCGAAAGCAATCGCGTACATTCAGGCCAACGATGGGTGAATGATGATGGGTGAAACATCAGTTATTTTTGAGAATGAAATAAATTGGGAACAGGCCTCGAAAAGCTTGTCCGTCCCGCGACCCATTTCAGATAAAAGCATTCAAACAAACCTGAGGAAAGTGCTCGAATCACGTGAAACCATATTCAGCCCAAGTAGCTCATAACATTGAAACATGATGGATTCAGTGTCGAATCAACATGGAACCAACATGTTGTTTCAAAGTTATATGCTTCTAAGAAGGCGGATGTAAAAGTAGAGGTGAAACTCACCTAATCCGAAGGCGATCCCGGCCGCAGCCAAGGACAGTACGATCCCGCCCGGTGTGGACGTGACGGACGACGGTGTGGACGTGACGGACGACGGTGTGGACGTGACGGACGACGGTGTGGACGTGACGGACGACGGTGTGGACGTGACGGACGACGGTGTGGACGTCACGGACGACGGTGTGGACGTCACGGACGACGGTGTGGACGTCACGGACGACGGTGTGGACGTCACGGACGACGGTGTGGACGTCACGGACGACGGTGTGGACGTGACGGACGACGGTGTGGACGTCACGGACGACGGTGTGGACGTCACGGACGACGGTGTGGACGTCACGGACGACGGTGTGGACGTCACGGACGACGGTGTGGACGTCCACTTTTTCCAAAATGTTCTTTTCTTCACGAAATCATCCTCTTGGAAATGGCGTTCATGCAATCCCCTCCCCTTTAGCCATTTCATGAACTTTCCATACACCAGCCTTGGAAATTTGGTTTCCTTCCTCTCGCTGCTCACTTCCTGGAAGAAAATATTAATTTTCTGCCGAAACAAATACAAAATTGTCATGGAGGATGAAATTCACCTAGTCTCAATTACTATGGTGGGTTGAGATTGAAAAACCAACTAGAACTTCGGAAAACCCGCCTATCATCTTGCTATCCACTAAATTTCCCATTTTTGTGTAATACATTTTCCAGAAGCATATAATTAGTGACGTCGTAAAAAAATGTTTCTATGAGCACCAGAGAGCAAATCAGAAAACGTCTAGGAACACTTCACGAGCACAAGATAGCGTCTCCAGGTGTTCTTCAACCCCTAAACTACTAAGCCTTGAAGTTTCCCGTGTCATAACATAGGCTCTGGGTCAAATTTGACCCATCTTGGTCGTTTAAGGGTTATTATGCTCTTTGATCTTTCTTACAAATTTCTGGAACGTAGTCTTTACTCTGCTAGCTGCCAACCGGCAATGAGACAAGAATAGGTCGTTGACATTTGTCTTAGTTGATATTGGACAGTAATCGATTAAGAATTCATTCATGTATCGGGTGGGGAGCCGTAGCATGGGTGCAGGAGCCCATCCCTCTCCAACCACTCCCCCCCCCCCCTACTTTGCCTCTAGTCTCTCAATTGTAGGAGACGTATAATTCTCGTTTGGAAAGTTCTTACTCAGCAACCACTCCCACCTTATAATGGAATCTTTGCAGTGATACCTCGGCTTAGAAGTGAAAGGCAATAAGCAATGCTCGAGTAATAGATATTGGTATGTGGTGCAATAATGTACTCTCGCTTTTAAATTAATCTCCATGCTCTAGTTCTTTCCTCTTTAAGCATGCCCTTGCCTATATGCCTTAATTGACGGATGAAACTTGCCAATGTCTTGGTGAATTTGTGAAAAAGTAAAACATACATTTTCTGGATTTCAAGGTAGAAGGTAATACCTCCTTACTTTTGACCGTTTTGATTCAAACTCCACGTAACTTGTGAAAGAACATGAAATGAGCTTTAAAAATACACTAATATCTATTAATTTTTTCAAAACCTATAGACGGGTCATTTTCAAATCTAAAATCTGTATTTCATGGAAACATGCAAAATCGCTGTAATTGTAATAGTACTTGACTTAAGGAGCTGAAACATGCTATAGATTGGTGTGTCAATAGACCCTTCAAGGCCGCTGAATTTCTTGATCAATCGTAGGTTAGGTCAATACCTCGTCCTTTCCGTGTTGATTTGATGCGGAATGACACAGGAAACGAAATCGCCATCTCAAATCCATCTCAACAAATTGACCGAAGATTCACCTGCATGTTCTTTCCAAAAAAGTTCCGATCGATGATCGTACTTGAACATTGAAACAGGCGAGCAACAGGTAAATTCATACCAATTCTAGATTGTAAATTGCGATACGCCGCAGTGCATGTGACATTAGAAAGGGAAGAAGGTGACATGTCTTAAGCTCCTTTTAGTCTACGGTCACTTTTAACAGATTAGAATTGAAGTACTTTCATGTTTATTATCGAAACGGACTTGTAGGCGAAATCACCTCAATTCAGTTCATGACGCACGAAGACACTTGACCGTAAGGAATCCTCGAGGTGCCTCTTTGACTCTTTGGCCAGCGCTTCTGTTTCGTTGGAACGGCAGCAGAATTCCGTATGTATGCAATATTCCGAGTTTCCTTGTATGTTTCGAAACTCGTTTCTTCGTTCGATGTAATAAGATGTGATCCTATCCTCGGGGGGAACACATAATTCTCAGGTTTGGAAACTTCATAATTTATTACCTCGGCATTCTCATGAGTATCAATTGAACTTACGTCTTCGGCGAAGGCGCTGTTCACTTAAATTCGGTGAGAGAGCAGAGCTTCAGTGCAAATAGTTTTGAAATGTAAAAAAAACCACCTGGAACACTTACCGTGGAATTGGTTTCAGACAAAGATGATGTTACGAGGACGCTTATGGAGATGAAGGCGAGAAAAAAGGCGGTTGAGGCGCGCCTCATCTTCGTTCCTGCGGAGAGAGGAAATCTCCATAGGTTTCCAAAATATGATGAATGGGAAACGATCTGCAGGTGTTGCCCTAATTAGGCATTTTTGAAAATAAACTGACCAAATTTTAGCTAGATCCGTTCCATAATATTCTAATTAAACACACTGTACGCATTTGGAACTCTTGTATCAGATGAAGGAGAATACTTCCAATTCTCAGAAACCCCCAATTTCCATGATGACATTTTCCATTGGTTGAAATTTGCGAGTTATACAGAGGAAACAAGGCCATACTGAAAATTTTCATTGCAATGAATCTGCGTCGTCGTTGTATGCCTCGAGACAAAAATGTCAGCAAAGATGAGGTCGGGGAAATGTGCAAAATGAAGTCACCCAGAAAGAAGGTATTCATAAGTAGTGGTTCAAGACTGTAACATACAAGCACATAAAAGTAGCTCCACAAGAGCCTCATTTGTTGAGATGGAAGGGGAATAGGACACGATCCGGAAGGAGTCGGGGTCGGAGTACCTTCGTCAATAGACGAAGGAAAAGGAAGAAAGGAATAAACGGGAAAGGAAGAACCAGGTTGCTTGCCTCTCGGCGTGAGGATTGAATCCTTCTGTTTGCCTTTGTTTCAGAAGTTTTTTCCCTTTTTTTTTTACACATCATGTTGGCTTCCATCAAAGGGACCGTCTGTTTCAACATTTATTTTGTCGATCTGGTCTTTTTTATCCCGAAGAACGGAGAGCGTTTGACCACGACGGGTTCCGTCATCTTTTCCGGGGGAATGCTTTTTTCGAATTCCACCCTTTGAACTTTGAATGGCATCATCGCATTATAGGGTGTCTCAAAATTCCGGACTCAGGCATATTTCTCTATATACCTTTATTTCATTAAATGTGAAAATACCTTACCATAATGTTGCATACTCATATCAATTTTCTGTCACGTATCCCCCTCTGAATATTGCTTAGTACCTCCATACTAACTTTGGCACACCTCAATACTAATTTTTGGATATTGCAAATGTTCTCCTTCAAGTCGTCAATATTGCGTAGTCATGAGTTGTAGACCTTTGATTTCAGCCGTCCCCAAATGAAAAGGTCTGATGGAGTGATATTTGGACCTTTTCATGATTTGCATAGCCACCCATTTTCTTCAATCATCTGAAGTTCAAAGAAAGTTTTAATTAACCCCAAATACCAATGAGTCCGGTCTTTCAAGACACCCTGTATATTTGCCAAATTCTGCCTGGGGGATTCTGTACTCTGGCGATTCTCCCTACGAAGTTGCATGGACCGAGACTCTGTATCTTATACATGCTACCCTGTGAGCGCACTATCCGACTTTTTCCGCGCCGAATTGCGCCCAACAGATCCCAGAGTGTTGATCTTGGTTTCATCGGACCAATGGACGAGCTTCCAGTCTTCCACGGTCCAATGCTGGTGTCGCCATGAAAGTGGAGGCGCAAATGGATGTGTCTTGGCAAAATTTGGGGTTTATCATCTTGGGTTCTGCCTTCTAGCCGGCCTTACTCATGGTGCGACGCACGGTATAGAGACTGATCTCCACTTCTGTTGTGTCTTTCAGCATTTGCGGAAACTGGATGTTAGAATCGTCTTTTCCCGAGATGAACATGCGTTCCTGCTTGACGCTGGTAGGCCGTTGTTAGCTTGATTGGTCATCGACTCTGGCTCTTCTTCGCCTCAGGTTTGGTCTTAGTACGCACTCTCTTTACTGTAGTAGACTGTGTAGTACTGTAGTACCTACACCCAGTTTTGCTGCAGTTTTCTGCGACGAAAAAACTGTCTTCGAGCAGAGAAATTATGTTATTGCAAGTAACTCTGGAAATGCGTTTCATGTCGTAAGGGAGTACTGAAGGAAGAAGTAAGAAGTAAGGAGTTGGTAGTAAGCTAGAATATACAAATGCTTCCTTTTTATAAGTTTGAGAAACTATAATGCGTGCATCGCAATTTACATATGCCGATTCGTCTGACTGAAAAAAAGTAGCAAATCTGGTCCAATGACACACACACCTGTGAGAGCTCATTTCTCCAGGAATACCCACTCTTTCAAAACAAGAGAAATGGATATCAAAAGTCAAGAAGCGGGACCATCCACCCTTCAAATATGGTTTAGATTGAATGGTAATTCATGAAATTATTAGCCTACAAACACCAAAACCACAAACATTGGACCAGTTTTACTGGCCTCTGTAAGCAGGGGATTCGTATTTAAAAACAACGTTGGAAAATTTTTACCCCATGTATGTGGAGTTCAGCTCGTGACATATGACTCGCCAGGTAGCATATCTGGAAGGATGAATCCTATCAACTGGCGTGTTTCCTTGCAGAGTGCCATATGTACTGTGACATCACTGCAATCACAGTTCTTTTATCTCAACTGGGTAAATAATGACGTGGTGGACAACGGAAGCAAGGTGCTCCATCTCGCTGAATACCGTGCTCTATCTGAGTCTGATTGAATAGAGTCTGATTGTTCGACGGAGTCGAACATTATCTATAAATATATTTTATGGCATATTGCAATGTAGATTCAATCCTTTGATAGTTTTAGGACCGAGTAAGAAGTTATTGACATGCATAACTCCTGAGTATCAACAGTGCAGACGTTGCGGAATTGCCCGATCGGAAAATGAACCATCGGTGAATTCCGTAACTTCATGGTGGAACATTTCCTATACTCTCCCAACGGCAAGGTTTTTAATCCCTCCCTCTAATCGCTCCGTCTTCTGTCGTGCTTATGCAAGTCACATCCGACTTCCAATTCATAATTACCTGTAATAAGGTGGGATATTGCCATTTGCAAAGAAATGGGAAACCTCAAAGGCAAAACCAAAACCCAGCAAGAGCCAGAGGACGAAGGAAATAGCCAACAACAATCAACAAGAAGGAAAAGGACAAGCAATACATATTTACAGGAAGACCAAGATGCGGCAATTAGCGCCACAAAACTGGCAGGATGGGCTTGCGCGGGACTCCAAAATGTATAGAGTGCCACAAACAACCACGAATGATAATAGAGGAGGGTTGGCAAATTATGTTTCAAAAATTGGAAATCGATAGTATGATAATTGCACTGTCTTGAAGTAAAATAATATCACCAGGATATTTTACGGCATACGTTAGAGGTCCTTCCCCTTTTAAATACGCCTTGAGGCAGGCCCTCACTTCCCCCCCCCCCCCCCACCCCCCCCCCCCCCCCCCCCCCCCCC
>CAJPEV010003863.1:0-27004 GCA_905338385.1 Darwinula stevensoni
AGTTCCTTATTTGTCATCCCCATTTTCCAGATATTATCATGGAGTCCCGTGAAGGAATATGCCCTTATTCCTTGTGAAAACCACGTACGTAAACCGAGTAGACTTTATTCAAGAGGAGTTTTAGTAAAGAGGCGGGATCTCTGGTTTTGTCTTCTGTTTCCTGAGGTCAAGAGAAGTATATTGCTTCATCCTGCCGAAGGAAGTAGATGAAGGAAGTAGACGTGCAATCTAGTGACGCATGTGCGTCAGGGCAATGGATTATGCAGACCCTCGCATTACTGATATTAATGATGCATGTGTTTCTACCATGGAAATCCCCTAATCGGTTATTGATTTACACCGAAATGTTGCGCCATTATTCATTCCGGTCGCCTTTTCCGTCGTAATGCTTGGGTTTCGAAACCCAAAACATCCTCCCCGAATCCAATAGGTCAGGAGACCTATAAGACCCTATAGGGATCCTATAGGAAAGTCTATAGGTTTCCTATAAGACATTTCCGTAAGGGTTGATATTGCCTCGCAACTGGTCGGGCAATTTGGATGAAGCAAATATGCGGACATACGTGAGGACGACCTTGGATCTCGACCTTACGATCTCGGCAAGGATCCTGTGGCCGAAACGGTGCGGGAAAGCTGGCCGCGCTCGGAAAAGGAAATTACGATCTTCGTCTGCGGAGGATTGCGATGGCTATTATGCTATTATGCATCAATATAATATGCAAATTCCGCATTGCCGCTTGCACTTCACGTTCGAGCGTGATAGGGTTAAGCATATCAGAATTCTCTGAACCGTGCAAAATTTTTTCTTCAATCTTTTTCCCCAGAATTCACTGCTCCGCAAACATTTTTTATGCATGTCCAATGCAATCGGAAATTTGTCATGGCGTTATGCCGGCAAACGGTGAGCACTGAGCAATTGTTGTCCAGATTTTTCAATTTCAGGCAAAATTTCCTTCTGTCCTTCGTGACTGACGCAACTGGCACAATGCTTTTCGCGACGAAAGAATCCGGGACAATTCCTTATCACACCGGATGGTCCTCGACTCTCAACATATTCATGCGACCAAACTCGAAAGCGACGAGATGCAAACGAATGCGAAACCAGGAAAATCGCCGTGCACTCGGCCAGCTCAAGGACAAGGAAGCGACCTCTCTTTCGGACCTCCTTTCTTTTCGGCAGCTGCGCAGGTGAAGGTTCGGCCCAAGCGAGAGAAGTGCGGAGGAGGAGGCTGGCCTCGCCCCTTCCAACGGAAAAATCCCCGCACTTCAAGGGCGGGGTTTCGGCTGTGGACTTCGGTCCCCTCCGGCTCCCAGCGGTTCCGACGAGCAGCCGTCACGTGACCTTGCCAGAATCCACTGTCATAAATCTGTCGTTCGGCAGTCGCAGGTTTCGCCGAGCAAGGAGTCGAAATCTCATAATCACCCTTTAGCTTACTTAAATCTATAAATTACATATTAAAAGACTCTCTTCAACATATTGCATGGTCATGGCCATATGCACTGGTTTCCAAAACTTAAAACACATTGAACATCCGTGATATGACGAACACCATGTAAATGTTGTGGATGAACTAGCCATAAAGGTGTCGTTGGATGTCGACCGGACGATCCCCGCCAACGATTGCAATCCGGAAGACGCAATATGCATTGTTACACGATGCCGCAGGGGTCCAAAGCGACGCCTATTTGGGTCAATCGGGTTCTTTTCCGATTGGCCAGGCCCGCTTCCAAGAACACGGAAGGAGGTCCGACAGGAAATTCGGGAAGTTCTAAAGGGGCGGAGCCCGTTCTGCACCTCGCCGTTACAAAAACTCGGATTGAAAATCATCGCCTTCGTTCAGGTCGTGCCTCGGATCGAGGCGAATTATATGAGGACTCACCTTCCTGAGGCAGCACAGTCTCACAGTTGGACACTGGTGGCTTATGTCTCATTTCAAACCTAATCCAAAACTAGCTCTAATTTTAATTATAATTCATGTATGCATGCTTACTGTCTTTCTCCCGACGGTTCCCTTCCAATTTACAGCGAGCGGGGAGCTAGCATTTCAATTTCCATATCGATCTCCCAAGACAAGTTGGACAAGTGTCCGGATTTGGCACTGGTGAAGACTCACCACAGTGAAAAGCCCATCCAAGCGATCTAGATTGATTCGAAGAGGGTTCGAATCCTTTTTCACCCATGAGGTGAATGGAGTTTCAGCAAAGAGGTTTCAGCAAAGGGGTTTCAGCAAAGGGGTTTCAGCAATTGAGTTTCAGCAATCATTTCCTTTAGACGCCATAAAGTCTGCTTTTTGTGTGACGTCCTCAGAGAATTCAAGGTCGTGGGGGATTTTTACTCCTAGGTTACTTCAGAGAATCAGAACCAACACAACGTGGAATACTAAGACGAGGACATAGCATTAAAAAGAACAGGCTTAAATGCGCCAAGGGAGAGAAATGATCGCTGAAACTTAATTGCTGAAAATTAATGCACATCGTGCGCGAAATAGGTACATTCCATGCATCAGCTTTCAATCATTCGTTTTTCCCTCCAACAACCTATACTCATGAAACTTTCAGGAAACAGAAAACTCTTTTCGCTCATATAACAATTACAATTTTCCTGATTTCATTTACTTATTCAATCGCATAGCTTTTCTACGAGCACCAGCACCTCCTCGAGCACCTCCAGGAAGAATTCGCGGAGAATCGTTCCCTGCTGCTCACTCCTGCAGCGAAACCTCCGACTGATGCGAAGAGCCTTCCCGGCGGAAGTGGGAAGGGCCGTTGGTGGGATCGGGAGGGGGAGGAAGGGGGAGGAAGGGGGAGGAAGGGGGAGCAAGGGGGAGGAAGGGGGAGCAAGGGGGAGGAAGGGGAGGAAAGTCATGTGAGCTTTAAGACTTGCCTTTCTGATTCCTTCCGCTTTAAAAAAAAATATGTTCCCCTCTCGCCCGGTTGGGAAGAAAGGAATTGAGTTGTAGAAACTACGTCACGCAGAATGATAAGAACGAGTAAACAAGTATATGTGGTAAGAAGGCCTTCACGTCCGCATTTCCCTCTTATTCATGGCGCTTTCCAGCAATTTTTTTTATTACTGGGGAGATATGTGAGTGCCGCCCGGGACGCTTCGGAATCTCGATCAGAGATTTTGTAATTGAATTTCTGAAAAATGAATTCGCAGAAATTGTCGAAATCTTCCCGGAACCCAACAATAATTGACGTCGACATTGCCTAGCGATGGGAAGAACAGTTGCATGAAGAAAGTATGTGGAATGATGACCTTCGATGATGACCTTAGATGATGACCTTGAGATCTCAGGTTGCATCTTGCAGCCTAAACGACATATTTTATCCAGATAAGGCGAGGCGCAAAAAATGAAAATCTCGATTTTTTTTAGTCGGATGATGATGACCTATACACGAGGGGCATCTCATGGTTGTGTGTCATGGTTGTGCGTCTTGCGTGTGCACATTAAATGTGTTGATATAATTTGTACGGTGTATATGGCCGTTTTCTCTTTACGCCCGAGCAGAATAGCACTAAACGTTTCAGAAACGTTTCAGGGAACCATATAGCTTTTATAGGGAACCCTAATGGTTCTATAGGGAACCCTCTTGGTTCTATAGGGGGATCTATAGGTTCTAAGGGGAACTCTATAGGTCCCAAACTGAACTCTCTGGGGCATATAGGATCCTAAAGGATTCCTATAGGATTCCTATATATTCCTAAAGGAATATATAGGAATCCTATAAGACATTTTCGTAAGGGATTTCAACATTCCGAACCAGGGTGTGCCAGTTGAACATGCCATGTCAAGGCTTGAAGGTTCCGTGGATGATTTCTTGGGGGAGTGGGGACTTCTATAAGGATTTGTTTTTGCTACAGCCAGTTGGAGATCCACAGAAAGCTGGATCTTGCAATGAACACGTCTACTCCTGCCACCCTCGAGGACATTTTCGTGGTTGGGGAGTGGGTAACCTTGCATTCGCATTTGCAACCTTGCATTCGCATCTGCAACCTTACACATTTTCGCTCAAAGAATCATGAATAACCGTTTTCCAGTAGAGAACTATACTAGAGAAAAACACTTAAGGGGACATTTCGCGAGACAGTCTCCGCTCTCTTCACGTTGGTAGCATGGGACTGGCAATGACTTCTCACAACCCGGAGTAATTTGAAGCCTGGGTGAAGTTTATTTATTTTAAGGAGTTTCACGATATTGATTTGGGAATCGAAAAGGAATGCTTTTAAACTGTTTATAAATTTTCTTCGAGGGAAGAAGCGCTGATATCGCTGGCTCGATACTCGTTTTTAATGAATGCAGACACGTAACAAATTCTGCAAACTGACAGCAAAATCACATAAACTTGGCGAAACACGACCTGTTCGTGCAGATCAGAGCTGAAATCAACGGGCTTGCAGTTCGTTCTACCTTCTGCAAGTCGCAAAGAAACAATTAAGTACCCTCGCCGAAAATGGATCCAACCAGGAGTCACCCGGGAACCAATGATTCAGTCCAAAGGAATTTCTTACTCTAATTTCAAAATATTGTTCCAAATACAAAATACCACATCATACTAATACAAAATACAAAATACCACCGATTTCATCTTTTAAATACACTTCTGCATCCCTGTCGTTTCTGACACTTCTTTGGCTTTTTATTACGGGATTTAATGTGCATAGTATCCGAAGTCATCTTATTTGGGATATTATTCACAACCTCCAAAAGTGTTCAATCCGTCTTCTTTGGTACACAAACGTATGGAAAGGCTTCCATACCATCCAGTGTAAATAACCGACCATACGAAACTCCCAAAACTCCCTGGAGTCCCGCGTTGGGGAGGCTTTCCATCCATCCAAACTCTCTCCCTTCTCAAACGTTATTGTGGTGTTGGTTGGTTCGGGAGAAAGGTTGGATGACAGTCGTCCTTGGGTGAGATCGGGGTATGCGCTCTTGCGCGAGACTGATGAGCGAAGGATTTCGTCTCTTCGATTTCTCAATTCATCATGAGTAATGCATTCATTTGGATGGATGGATGATTTACGTGTCCTTTCCTCGTTCTCGGCATTGGATTTTTGCGCCGTCATGATTTCCATGAAATGGGGGAGGGGGGGGGGAGATCTGGATGGGTATAAATCCAAAATGTTTCTGAAGACATGTGCATGAGAATCGCAGCATGGCCGCTCCCTTGGGGAAATACATACATCGGTAAAGCGTTCAAGCATCACAGAAATGTGCGTTATTTGAATACATATTTATATATGTAAATTACGTTTGCATGATATGGGCTTTCGGCCAACCTTTGCGCCCGGCTTTCATACATCCGTAGAAGAGGTAAGGAAAACGAGGAAATTGCACTGAAATAATCTTTGATACGGTTCTGCTTTTCGCGACACGGTTTGCTTGCACGGATTCCACATCATCCTACGTCAGGGTATCATAAATCTCGTGCAGGCTGCTTTCCGCAGGGAATGGACTGCGAAAGGACTGCGGACTGGATGGGATTTTTGGGTTTGGAAACTGCCATTGATCCAGGCAACCGGGGTTAATTTTGGCGCAACCTGTGTAAATTAATTATGAACCTGGTGTTTTTGATAAGGGCACTTGCATTATTAATACTAGTACTTTCTAGGTTTGCATAACTTATTGCCCAAGCCCACATATCTCGCTGCATTGCGCAGGATAGGAGGTCCACTTCCTTCGGTAGAGAAAAGTATCAGCCTTCTCTCGACATAAGGAAACGGCAGACACAACCTGCGAACACGTCTTCTTCACTGAATAGTTTACTTGTTCTCGTACGTGGTTTTCAAAGGGAATATGAGCATATTTCTTGTCTTGACTCCATAATTCTCTCAGGAAGATGGGGGTGACAAATAAGGAAATGTAGAAGTTTATTTATAGCTACAATGAGGCAAGGCGAGACATTTGGGATGTACACAAATTTCCTGTGAGAGATGATTCCATGGGTAACGGGAGGACACTTCTATGTACTTTGAGAAATGTGAGAACACCGGGCTTCCATCTAGTGGCCTAGAGGAGAACTTGAAACGGAACCCTATAGGCCTATATGGTTCCGTATAAGCCCTATAGGGAACCCTATTGGTCCTATAGAGAATCCTATAGGTTTTATAGGGAACCCTATAGGTTCCATAAGGAACCATATAGGTCCCAAAGAGAACCCTATGGGGCTTTTATAAGGCATTTTCGTAAGGGTGACCATTCGAAAAGGTTGATGGATTTGGTCGATTATCTAAAATATGCCTCAAGTGATCACGAAGAAGCAGCCATCTCGTCCAGGTGCCTCCTCAGCGCGAGGACGAACTGTCTGTGCCTGGCCGCTGCGAACGTCTTCAGGATGCTCGTCGGGACGAACGGGACTTGGAAGTCCATCCCGTTGATGGATTGGAAGACGCTCTTCGTCTTGTCCGTTTTGTGCGGGGAAAATGCATACCCGCTCCCGATGTGCGCCACGCTCCTGGAACGGGATTAATTCGATTTGAATAGAAATTCTCTTGTTTATAAATGGCAGTTCCAATGTATTTGGGAGATAAGTGGTAAAATATAAATTTCTAAAACTTACGGTTCCTGTACTGTATTGGTACCAATCTTGGACCATTATTAAACTATTAAATTAAATTAGACCTGGAATAAGCTGCTTTGTCATTACTCCTGCACCATTTCTTTTGAATGAATTTACACAATTACATGGTAAGTCTCGCTATTTGACGAATACGTTACGTCAGTAACACTGGAACACTCTCAGTCAATTCTTTTTTTAACGGGAAAAAATGGTATTTGGCGTGAAGAAAGATGATGGTCTTTGTATATTTTTCAGAGAATATGGTCTTCAGGTCAAGAAAAATCATACACAATTTAAAGGGAAGTAGCAGAACGAAAACTGCGTTACGTTAGTAACTTACGGACCTCACGATCCCGTCTTTCGGCGGGAGGCCGGGCCAGGTGACATTGCAGAAGGGCCAGTAGATTTTCTCCCCGATCTTCTCGTGGCAGGTGACGGAGACGAAATCCCTCGCGGCGATCCAGCCGCCGAGCATCGGCTCCGTCGTCTCGTGCACAATCCGACATTTTTCGGAAATCCACTGCAAAGAAAGTCTTCGGGAGTAGCAGAAGGAGCAACTTTCTCATCGCGAAGTTTTGCGACAGTAAATTGCAAAAGGAAACGAACCTGAACGATTTCGTTCCTGCTGAAGTCTTTGTACCACTCCAAATTCTTTCCTGGAACTCCCCAGGATTTCCTGAATGCCCACTCGAAGTTGTAATTCAGCACTGCCTACACCACGGCGAGGGAAAAATAAAATTCTTCCATTACTGCCGGTCGAGATTCATCGCAACGATGAAGAAGGTGAAGATTCGCCAAGAGTCTCTGCGGTGACTTAACATAATTATGTTGTCCTTCACCCATAGGTTAAGCGAAAGTCGGCGGGTTACCTCCGTGTAGATGAAGTAGACGCCGAGACGCGGCTGGAACTGGGACCTGAGGACGATCCCGTCCCGCGGGTATTCCGCCTCCAGCGGCCACACGTCCGCCGAATCGAGGCGGGACCTCAGAGCCTCCAAGGCCCGCTCTCCCTCCCGGACGAATTCTGTCGTCTCCGGCTGCCGCTAAGGACAACTCGAGTGACACGCCAGCCGATTTCTGTGCTATCTGCGTGTCGCGCGTAGGAAGATCTTACCAGATCGTAGGCGGTCACTCCATTCGGTTGGTACTCGCGTCCGACTGTAAATTAAAGGCAACGAGCGGGATACAGCAGGAGACGAGCAAGAGACCATGAGGGAGACAGAAGAAACAGAAGAAAAAGAAAAAGTGGCTTGATCATCAGTTTCCAAGAGGCTTTTATATCCATAATGAACATGCATACTCTATCATGATTGCTTTACCCTCATGGAAATGTCCTATAGGAAACCTATAGTTATTTCTTATAGGAAACCTATAGTTATTTCTTATAGGAAACCTATAGACCTATAGGTTTTTAGGAACCCTATTGGTTCTATGAGGAACCCTATAGGTTCTATAGGGGGATCTATACGTTCTATAGGGAACTCAATAGGTTCAATGGAGGACTCTATAGGTCCCAAACTGAACTCTATAGGGCATATAGGATCCTATAGGATTCTTTTAGGTTCCTATAGGATTCCTATAGGATTGCTATATATTCCTAAAGGAATATATAGGAATCCTATAAGACATTTTCGTAAGGGTAGATGCGCACGAAGAGTGGCAGAAATGTGATTCACAGAGTTTGGAGGGGCAGTTTTGGTTCACGTTTCAACTGCGAATCTGATACAATCGTCTAGTGTAGGAGGGTGAATATACTGTCCCCAGACCGTATGCAACCCACGAGGATATTTAAAACGACTGGCAAGCTTTCGCCTTCTGCGACGGAATGCGACCCACGTGACACAGTGACAGGTCCGACACATTTCCCAGCGTGACCGAGTGGACAAGCCCTTAGGATCGAATGTTGCAGCTCGTTCCGACTTTCCAAGAAACTGCGAAGCGCAAAGGCAGCCATTAGGTAGACGGGAAGTAAATGTTTACATATGGTCCGGCGTTGTAAAGGGCTTTATTAGATTAGGTTGTGTTTCCTCGCGAGGCCCGCAGGTTTAGAGTGTCTTCATTGGAGATATTCATTGCGAAAGATTAAAGGATGTGCATGCCATTTTGTGGTGGCACTAAATTTCTTCTGGAATCTCCTGAACGTACTAAAATGCAGATTCATGCATGCCGTCACTTGGGTTATATGTTTTTTTTATTACAGCTCTGTGGCACTGTTGTCTAACGCAGAACCACCATGAATAAAATATATTTCATACATAAAGACCTGCTCCTCCCTTCCCCCTCCCCCGAACTGACCTCGCACCTCCCTGCCGCTCATGAAAGCGAGATCCCGGACGAAGAGCATTGTGGTGACGAGAAGGTCTTGGACGAGGAATCCCGTCGCACTGGCCCCGGCCAGGATCATTCTCGGTTCTGGACGATGCGCAACAGCTGCTCTGGCGGGCAACCCCTCCTCATCGACTCATTCCATTCGTTGAATTCGTTGGAGGATCTAGGGGAGGGATCCGTGAACGTGCTTGGCGAGCATGCCATGATGCTGCTTGCAAAATTCAAAATGACTTATGCGTCATGGTATCTAATTCCTTGTTCTTGAATGGTATTACGTAGCGGGTGCGAATTACCTGGTCTGTTTGGAAATGCAGATTATGTTTTAAATAATTATATATGTTGTTATGTAGTGTATCCCACCTATATCTGAATCACTTACCTTTTTTATTCACTGAAGTTCATTTATTCAACGTGAACTTACAAAGGGACACTACCCAAGTGATAATTTCAGATTTTCAGCAAACTTGGGTATTGGAAGGACTCTCAAAACGAAGTCAAACGGAGCCAAAACTTGCGGCTGAGAAACAGCTTTAGGCTTACAACTGGCTCTCTCAATTTTCAGTGATACATGATTATTATAGTCACGGCCCTATTTTCTTTGACTATAGCTTTCCAAGGAAAAGTCAGATTCAATTGATATTTGACAGAGAGGTTCAGCAGTGAAGGAGGTTCTTTTCAATGCTGCTGGGTGGCGCTGCATGCTGATAGAGGTCGACGATGTCGACAGCAGCGCCACCTACCTACTAGCTATGTCATTTTTTAGCCATTGGAAAGATATTAGTTTAGGCCTATGAATCTCTCTGCTAATTATCATCTGCATCCTAGAGTTTTTTCAAAAGATATGGTCAAACAAAGTTGGATTTTGACAATTGAACTATTTTTGGTCATAACTTTTTAAGGAAAAGTCAGGTGCAGCTGATACGAGGTATTTGACAGAGATGTTATTGAGTCTATGACCTATTCATTCCCTTGCCAGGCACATATTTATACCTATTGTATGGTGATTGCATACACGAAAGGTGAAATGTGAAGGAACACGAGGGCTCTGCTTACAGAGTTTCTTTGTTGGTAATTCCCCTAGTAACACATAACATGGAAACAACATTGATTCAACGCTGATTCAATATCCAGACGTTGAACCAACCTTGAATCAATGTTGATTCAGTGTTATGCCTTAGTAGGGACGCAGTAAGAGCACATCATCATGAGACGTTACTGCACTGCGAATTTCATATTCTCTTGGTGGGAGTGAAGTGAATGTATTCATTTTTGCAGGCAATTCCTATTCTCCGTCTCTTAACTTTGCATATGCTAACACAGCGCCACCTGTCAACAGGCAGAACCATGTGCTGGGTAAGGGGATGAATCAGTCATGGACCCATGAACATCTCTGTGAAGTATCAGCTGCATCTGACTTTTCCTTAAAAAGGTATGACCAAAAATAGTTCAATTGTCAAAATCCAACTTTGTTTGACCATATCTTTCGAAAGAACTCTAAGATGCAGATGATAATTAGCAGAGAGATCCATAGGCCTAAACTAATTTTTTTTCCAGTAGCTAAAAAATGACATAGCTAGTAGGTAGGTGGCGCTGCTGTCGACATCGTCGCCCTCTATCAGCATGCAGCGCCACCTAGCGGCATTGAAAAGAGCCTCCTTCTCTGCTGAACCTCTCTGTCAAATATCAATTGAATCTGACTTTTCCTTGGAAAGTTATAGTCTAAGAAAATAGGGCCGCGACTGTAATATTCATGTATCACTGAAAATTGAGAGAGCCAGTTGTAAGCCTAAACCTGTCTCTCAGCAGCAAGTTTTGGTGCCATTTGACTTCGTTTTGAGACCCGTTTCAATGACCAAACTTTAGTGAAAATCTGAAATTATCACTTGGCTAGTGTTCCTTGTTAAAATTTAATGTAATAGAAGCTTTAGAAATACGAGGACACATGAAAAAGTTCCAGGACTGGCCTTTGTACGCGAAATACACTGTACCCCATTCTTGGCAGCCACCTTCAACACGTTGTCTCGGCTGATTGGGGAGCGCCTGGGTCGACGGAGCTGCAGCCTTTCAGATGGAACTTCATCTGGGGAACAGCGTGAAGTCGCAAGTCGCAAGGTCTGGTTTCGCCAACGTTCCACACTTCTCTCGGCAAATGTTAGGAGAAGAGTATCGCAAGGTAAGGGAGCTATTTTGAAAGGGCAGCATGCTGAAACCTAATTTGTATGCCTAGTTTTCACGTATGAAGGTCAGTCCTGGAACTTGGCGTTGGGTCCTCGTATGATCCAACACCCAGAATAAACTTAACATTGCTCTCTGTTCTTAAGAATTTATTCATTCAAGTTTTGATTGAATCTGTTCCTTAATTCATCAATATTCCTTAACTGTGTGCAATCAACTTTGCTATTGAGAAAGCCCAATAGGAAAAAAAAATTATGGTTGCCAAGTCTTGGGAGCGTGCTTGCCAGGGGATAGCACAAGAATCTTGAAATGATTCTTTCACCAAAATGCTCTCTTTCCCAGATTCGATAGCCCTCGAGTTTTACCTCTGCACGTGGCCCTGGGTACAATAATTGATAGAAAGGCTTCCCTATCCGTCCAGTGCAGATACTCGACCGCACGAAAACGACTATTTATGTCGTGGCCGAGCCTCCACATTGAGGGGGTGCTCCATCCATCCAAGAATCTGCCCAGGAATGCTTTCAGCATTCCTGGGGAGAGAAGAATTTTTGGCTTGAACGACCTTGACGATTTTTTGAGGCATGCCGTCATGACTCTACAAGTGCCAATTATCGCCTTCTTTTTTCCTCTCAGTTTCATTCCCAATTTTCGTCGGGTAAAAACATCAGGAACACGTACCTCTCATGTTTTATTTTTCCCATGCAAATTTTTAATCTTTCAAGATAAATACTTGAATTCATTCGATCCCAAGTCATTTGACGAAGTATACGCGGTAACCTCTTCGGTTCTTCTAATGATTTTTTCGGCAATTGATATTCGGAATCGGAGTCGCCTCCACTTTTCCCCCCAAGTTTTCCATGGAATAGGCTTCAGAATTTCCGTCATTTTGGAGCCCTAATGAAGTTTCGTCGAAAATTCCATTTCACTAAAGCAGCCATGATGATGCATTTTGTGCTTTTTCGGCGTCCTTATGAATTCAATTCTATTTCATTAAGGGATTCATGAATAAAATTGCATCGTTTACTAGTGGTACGGTTTGAGCCTCACAAAATATAAATTCTATTGATAACAGAGGACTCCCAAGATTAAAACTGATTTACAGGTGATACCTGGAAGTCCACAGATATAATTGAACAGATTGATGCTCAGATATAAGGAAATTTATGATTCTATGGAAGGTATCGTAATTCGAAGAACGTGGTCAGCTAAATGGAATCACATGAAGAATACCCCAAATAAATGTTTAAGCAGCACATACCCCATACGGCTTATTTAGAAACAAAATAATGACAAATGGAACTTGGGCAAGAAGAGGAAACTCGGCAGATTACAAAGACTTGAAATTGTTATTCATCTGAGTTTAATACATATTAAGCATACAAAGGATATATCATAGTATATACGGGATAGGGGGACTTTGGTGTTTCTTGAACTCACTTGAAAGATTCCGATGGATACTCGAAATAGGTCGATGGTTTTTCGGTCGGATTTTCTTACCTCTGCCTAGAGCCACAGGCAGAAAAGGAGTCCGGATGGATTCAAGAGAAGAAAAGCATGCCTAACCGAGTGGGAAGGGGAGTCATCCCATGTCGCACACTCACGGTGAATTGATGTGGATTCAAGGTTATTGCGTGAACGCAGCTGACGTTGAAACCACCTTGACCTGGCAACATTAATTCTATATTGAAACTAGCGAGTTCCCTCAAAATTCAGAATTTCAGAATTGCGTAATGACGTGCCCATTGCTCGCTGCTTACATTGCTTAGCCATTTGGAAGCGGTCGCGAACGACGCAAGGAGGCAGACGAGCGCGAGAGTTCTTCAAAGGTTGGGAAGTTTTCCCCGTATCGCAGTCGCATTGGCAGGTGCGACTGCGATTAGAAGTATCATCTATGGGAGACGGGAGCTAGCAAGGAAAGAAAAGTGATCTGCGAATCGTGACTGTCGTTTTCTGCATTTCCCTGTCTTGCTCTATTCATAAGAGCTGATGTACCATGCTAGTCGTTCATGATTGGGCCTCCCCCACATTTAGGTGGATCATTTCCCGTGGCTGCGCCGACACCGAGAAGTTGCGTTTCAGATCCGAGTGGGAAACACTCTCGCGAGTGTTGCAAGGTAATATGCTGCTTTCAAACTATGTTGAATGACACTTTTTTTATTTGATTCATGGGCACCATGCTCGATTGACACGTTTGACAAAATGACATCGGCGCGCTCAGCGTTGCACATGTAGCGACCTGTCGCGATCGCAACATGTTGCCATCGGAATGCATCTTCGCCCTGATTCCCCCGAATCTCATTCACGGATGACTGGAAGGAAATACTCCACTAACTTTTTTGTTTTCTCTGCTCCTCAGAGGCGGAATTTCTTTTCATTTAAATTCCATTTTGTTGCAATTCCAGAATTACATTTAAAAGCGATAACTTAGTACCTACGGCTTTTTCTCATCTGATTCTAGTTTTTTTTCGGTTCCAGACCCGTGCAGCCATGGTAAACGACCAAGTCCAAGACCAAATCGACTCCATCATTTGGCGCACCACCATGAAGTCAATTAGTCGCTGTCGATCGAGGAGGCATAAATATTTTTCATACCGCCGAAATTCCCAGATTAAAAAAAAAAGAAGAGGGTCACGAAATGAATTTCCTGAGATAGGTGGCATGTAAAGGAACATGCCATTCGAATAATTTTTTAGCACGCGGTTTGGACACTCGAATAATGCCCTAGGTTTTCTTTTCTAGTCTCGAGGATTGTGCTCTTGCAGCTTTCACAATTTTTCATCGATGATACGCTGAAGATTTCATCGGAGTTTCGCGCAATGCTCATGTGCCATAGAGATCCCAAAAATGGGGGGAAAAAAGTGGAATGCTTCAGCTAATGGGGCACGAACGGCCTTAAATACTTATTGCTCTCTGTTCTTAACTGTAATGAAGCATTGCGATAAACAAAATGAATGAAATTTGGTTGACACAGTTTTGACGACTATCGTACTAAACACTAAATGATGAAGCAAGCTCCTGTAGCAAAAGACGATGGTTTTGACAATTCCATTCTTAAATATTTTGTTTAAGCTGGTTATATCAGTACCGGTGAAAGGTAATTTCAATTGTTAATTTGACGGATTCAGAGAAAGGTCGAAAACGCCAAGGGGAATATAGTAATTTTGCATCTAGTATGGAAGACAATTTCCCATGTATCTCATTGGAACAGGTCATCATCTCATGCCCATCTTGGCGGTATCGACTCGTTGAACAGGCCGACTTGACGGAGCAGAAGGGCGCCGTGGCAAAGGGGAACTCCTCCGTCCTTCCGATTCCTCCGTTCACCTTGAATGGTACACTCATGGTGATGGATGTCTGATTCACTGTCCTCTCCTCGTTCTTGGGAATGGATCGTCATGATAGGCATGGAGTGGAGAATAATCTGGAGAAGTATAAACCTGACATGCATATGGAGGCGTCTAAAAAGGGAAAAGCAGCCATGACCGCTTCTTAGGATATTCAGGGTGTTCATGAAGGCATATGCGACGCCTACCCAGCCAACCCATGTGGGTGGCCCATTCCAGGTGTCGTTGGAATCTCACTTGCACCAAGGGCGTGGTTCAATAAAAGATCAGTCCCTCTCTAAACCTGATAATATATTTAAAACTTTCAAAAGAGCTTTTGTAAAAGACAATAAAGCTTAGGCCTATAAAAGAAAAATAGTTTAAAGGGGCCACTCAAAGGGGGGGTAACAACATATAACGAGCCAATAGCCACAAGGCCAAGGATATAAAATATAAAAAGGGAAAAGGAAATAAAATACAGATAAAGAAGCGGCAAGGCAGCGGCGTGTAGGTGGGGAGAAGCAATCACAGTCCAATCACAGTCTCTTCACAGTCTCATCACAGTCCCACGCGTTGGAAGGAGGCGAATCCTGATCCAGGAGGCGAACGGCAATCACGGGGCTCCAAATCCGGTCCCGGTCAATGCAACGGGCTGCAACACGACCCTCGCCGAGCCGACCTGCCCTCCGCCATGCACACGCAGCACGCTTCACGGGAATCACGGGGCTCCAAATCCGGTCTCGGTCAAAGCAACGGCCTGCAACACGACCTCGCCGAGCCGACCTGCCCTCCGCCATGCACACGCAGCACGCTTCCCCTGTCCCTTTCCTCGCTCCCGGCCATGCCGGCACTCCCCACAGTGTTGCCCCGCTCTCAGGGACCAAAAGCCACTCAAACACTACACAAACACATTCTCCTTCAACAACATCCAAATTCAAACACAGCACTGTAAATGGAATTCTTGCGAGTGCTCTCTACGAGAGAAGAATAAAGCCCTAAATCTTCCGCCCAGGGTATCGAGTACTTGATGAATATTAATATCACGCAACATCTGGCTACTTTAGCACTCGAACAACTCCAAACATTTTCTGGAGTTGTTCCAAAACCGCCCCAAAACCGCCCCAAACTCATATTCTCCCGCGAAGTTTCATTATTAATTCGGAATAACGCGGTTCTATAGCTTGCCGCGTTCTAGTTTGCAATCGTAGACATGCACAACGCATGTGTTTTGAGAGAAAGTTTTGGTAATACGAGGCGATTCAGTTTTGAGTTCTTGGCAACAAAAGTGAAACGACCTTGGGAAGTAATGATGTCATGGAACACCATCATTAACGCAAGTATGGACAGTATCTTATGATAAATAGAGCAGACAGTGCAAAACATAGGTAACATTTACGTCTTTTTTAAGACATTCAAGACAAGTCATTACATTGTACAATGATCCAGCTGAGAACTGCTGCCGCGAAACCCACATTGGGTGAATGACTGGTACTCTTCCGAAGGGACGACATGACTCCGCCCATCGTGGACCAATTGGCAGGAGCGGTCGCGCTCCCTGTGGTTGAAGGCGCGGCAGGGCCGAGCGGGGTCGACCTTCGCGCAGCGGCGACTGCACCCCGCGAGGTCCAGCCCAAGGACTTCCGTGGAGACGTTTCCGTTGGGTGGACGGCGTGGTACACGTAGATGTGGGAGGGGAGACGATCCACTGGAGCAGGGTCACGACCAAGGCGAACTCCATTTTTCTGTACAACGTCAAATTAAGATATAGGCAATAAAGTTTTACTAATGAGTCAACACCTTGAAATTAAAAAATCGCTCTGTACGAGGTGACAAACGTAGATCATGATCACGCAACTCCAGTCCTATTATGACCTTGACACCACTCATTCTTCGAATGTCCAGTTAGTTAACACGACCAGAATGTTGTGTTCTGAGGAAATCATCACGGAATGCTCGAATTGCTGTCAAACAGGGTATGACATGTCGAAAGAGGACAGCTTTGCAGTCTTCCTTCAATCTCCCCAATATATATGTATTAATGTTTGTGTATTTATTTTTTAGTACTCACTCACTTCCTCCATATCTGATGAGGGCGCTGCTGTATACCGGAATTTTCATCTTATCGCGGCATTCGGTTCTCATGCAATCGTACTGACCCTTTCTACAATTTTCGGTATTTCCGCCACGGTATGGAAACCGTATGATACCGCCTCTCACCAAATCACCGCCACGGTGCCATATCTGAAGAACCATTCATAATTTTAAAAAAGTCAATATTTCTCATCTCTATCCACTTCCACCGCCCGGGGAGCACCGAAGCCATCCTGGAAATAACTGGAGTGTATTTTAATCAGACTGAAGTATCAATATCTGCCATTCGTGGGTTCGATTTGCGCCTTGCCGGCGCCCTTCGGCCTGCGTGTCTCAGCACGCAATATCTTCTACATGTCTTCTGAAGATGTGACCACATTGGAGACACGTCGTAAAACCCAAACCGGGCTCATGTGCTTTAAGATATTTTTTGAAACCTATGAAATGTGTGACCATGCACAAGTATGCAATGGTTTCACTTCCCTAATGTTTTACCTAATGTCCCTAATTCCCATATATCCTATAAATGTTTCAATTTTTTTGAGCTCCATTAAGTCAGTCCTCCCTGAAACCTTAATCGCGGTAGTAATCTTGGGCATACCTACATAGTCCATCAATATGGGATGAAAGGAACGAATCCCTATGCGCTTCAATCTGATGAGATAAATACAGATGTGCGACGATCGACGCCATCACAAGAGAAAGACTCATTATCTTATTGGAGCTTTTTCTCGGAGTTACTTTATAGTAATTGTAGTAACCCCTTCCCCAACTCCTCCACGTCGGTATATTGTGGTTCTCAGTTAAGGAATTCCAACGAAGGATTTTAGCGCATACCGCAACGCTCTAGATCAGTTTTTTTAGCTAAAGCCGATACAATACAAAGCACCAAAGAACGCCACAAGAAGGCAGAGGAAGGTATAAGCAACCTGATGGATCGAGTTGCACTGGAGGAGCTGATTGGGGCCCACGACTCGGCTGACGAATTGGGGGGCTTCACCCTTTCCGGGATTTCCAGGGGACCGTGATTACTTGAGCGTGGAGATGGGCGAGGTTAGAGGGACAAAATGATGCCGGGGAATGTTTGCCGGAGCCTGCGTTTAATCCAGGCACCATCTGCGAGCTTCTCATCGATTGTTGACTTAACGGTGACCACAGAAATATCACCACACCCTTAGCGACGCAGCTTTCTTTCACAAACATCGTCCTTCAGTCGATGTACTATATCGATTTCGATGAAGTAGACAGAGCCAAGGAGAACAGGCCGATAGCGATGGCAACCGATATGTCGATATAATGCTTAGATAACATTCATTCCTGGTTAAGAAAATCGCAGCATGAAGTATACTTGAGATATTTGGTGGAGGAGTCGGAGGGGTGAAACTCAAATGAACGGTCAGGTGCGGTAAGGGTGAAATGGCGAAATGGTGAATGTAATATTCGACATAATTCCAACCGTCAAAATAATTTTGACTGAGGGAAGTCGATGGATTCAATCACCCTGATCTCAGGGAACGTGTTTTGAAATGAATCTCGACTTTCTTGACGATATTGGACTTAATAAGTTTCCGAAATAGTATTAAATCAGAGTCCCCCCAAAGAGAGTTTAATCGCGATAAGTTTCAGGGTTTCTGAGCTCTTTGTTCTAACCGGTCCCCATCTGGAGGTTACCTTTTTAATGTTACCAGGGAAGGCTAAATGATTTATGGCAATAGCGATGGCAACCGATACGTCGATATAATGTTTAGATAACATTCATTCCAGGTTAAGAAAATCGCAGCATGAAGTATACTTGAAATATCTCGTGGAGGAGTCGGTGGGGTGAACCTCAAATGAACGGTCAGGTGCGGTATGGGTGAAATGACGAAATGGTGAATGTAATATTCGACATAATTCAATCCGTCAAAATAATGTTGACTAAGGGAAGTCGATGGATTCAATCACCCTGATCTCAGGTAACGTGTTTTGAAATGTATCTCGACTTTCTTGACGAAATTGGACTTAATAAGTTTCCGAAATATTATTTAATCAGAGTCCCCCCAAAGAGAGTTTAATCGCGATAAGTTTCAGGGTTTCTGAGCTCTTTGTTCTAACCGGTCCCCATCTGGAGGTTACCTTTTTAATGTTGCCAGGGAAGGCTAAATTATTTATGGCAATCGTTCGATGGAATTCCTGCCACCATATGGCCCATTTTTTGGTGGCGTCGAGCATTCATTCTCTAGGAATGAAACGGAAACCGAAGGAAATCTGAGAAGTAGACGAATATCCATTTGTGAAAGGGTCGCAGCTGTTGTTCGGACCGTGACGATGTAGGAATACAGGATTCATACATTGACAGAAATTGCAATGTCAGCGCTTCCTGTGTACACTCGAGGCTACAGTCAGCGATGCTACATGCACAAGTACGAGGAACCGAACAAGTGTGTGTAACGAGAACCCATAATGGAATGAACCCAGCACTCCGATTCGGAGAATGTTTTACTTGTTTTCCACCGAGGGACAAGTTCGGGCGAGATGGGCAGCACCACCCAAAGACCCCTCCTCCAAACCTCCTCTGGGTCCCAAAGGGAGGCAGGGAATTTATTCATGGAAGTTCAGCCCCGAGTTGAGTGGGTTTTGCCTCAGTCAATTGGCCAAAGTGTTACATCCCACAATCCGTCCTTGAGTGCAAACTTTCTGGCAAAAGCGCCAAATCTCACACGCGCACGCTCATGAGACCGGACTGACTATTATTGGTTGTTTGCCATAATGACTAACCTCTTTTCATCTTTTAATTTTGGATATTTTGTCATATGAATTAGTTAACCCTGAAATGAACCTTGAATTCAAACTCGGTTGTGTAATGTTCTATTATCGGCCGTAAACAGTCTCGAACCCAACTCCTTGAAGAGGAGAGGAGTTTTATTAGGAGTTTTGTCTGGCGCGGGCCGATAGGAAACGAAAAAAAATTATTAAAATTTATTATAATATTCGTACTTGTTGTTTTTTTTTCCCACCGACCAACCTTCTGCAGTGCCCTGTGTTAGTGACAGGAAGGTCGCCGATTTTCTCAAATGAAGTCAGCATAGTTATTTGTGAAGTATATATGCAAACGTTCACCACGATGTGAAAGAACAATAAACCTAATTGAAAATGTTGTCATGAATTGTGTGGAACTGCTTGCATTAAGAAACATGATTCTCCAAGAATTCGAAGCAGTTCTTTTCATTTACCTACAATTTCTGTGAATTGGAACTCTTTTTGATTAGTATGAAACGAACTTTATGTTTGTTTTACTTTGTTAATCTGTTCTATCGCGAACTGTGATCAAATTAGGCTGCAGGAGTCGGGCTAAAACAGTTTTAGAAGATAAGCTATGAGTAAGAAGTTAAAGTTTCTCGGTGGATGGCCGCAATTGCGGCAACAGCCAGCTAGTAATGAATGAATCGATTAAGAAGCGTTCGAACTCAAGGGATGACTTCTCCTCCATGCCTTTTGAATTACGTTTAATTCTCCTGCATTTCGTGCGAAGTGATGGGATCTGTCGGTATTAAAGCCGGGGATTCGGAGTCAAGGATACATATCATATTGTCGCCGGATGCTTCGATATTTTGCCCGTTCTAAGCAGGGAATATCGGAGCGGGTCAAGTCGGAATGCACTGCGGCTGAAATGAAACTCGATGTCCCGAAAACCAGGATTCACTCGATAAATTCCTCTGCAGTGCAGACCATACATCAAGGGACATCTCACAACATTCAAAGATTTAAAATTCCAAACAGTTATTCGCTATTGGGACACCACATTACCATCCGCATTTTCATCGTTCCAACAATTTTTCGAGTACTAAGACGGAATGTCGGGATACCCTCAATATTAAATTTAGTGTATCTTCGCATCCGTATTTCAGAAAAGATCTTTCCGAGAGACTTGATGCAGAGGGGAGAGACAGAAAGAAGTTCCCTTGCGATTGGATTTTTGACAAGTATCATGGAAAGACAATATGCCTTTCTTCTGGATCTGGGGTCTTATGATTCGAATAAAATGGCCAAATATAATTATTATTTAATGGAACGTGGCAGAGAAGATCATAAAGATCGGAAGAGATATTAATAAAAAATATGGTGTTCGGGAGATGAGGCAATAAAGGGAAAACTAGTCAAATGACCGAGGCGTAGAAGATGATGGGGATGCCGTTGAAAGCGCATGCCATATTTTTCTTTACACCTATAGCTACTCCCTTATAGGGAGTGTGAGGAAGGAGACCGAACATGATTGTTATCTCTGTTTGAAGATGCTGATCTGGGAAAAACTTCACTTCCTGCAGGATATGCACTGAAACGAATCCAAGCATCACAAGCTTCAAGAAACGCGGGGAAGAGAAATGAAATACGCTTCGAGGAGATGCGATGCACACGCAGGCTTCGACTCACGCTGAAGAATTGCTCACAGAGGACATTTCCGCCCAGCTCTGGATATCGACCTCGAAAACCCACAGCAATTCCACTCTCACCTAATGCGGATTTGGAATATTTCTCCGAAACGAACGAAGAGGATTTCTCTCCTGTGTGAGTTGTCCGAAATTCGATGTTCCGTCTATGCCAACGCTGTCAACTTTGCAAACAACGAGTGACAATCACTAGAAGAGCTTCTCCTGCAATGAAATAATTTTTGTCACTTTCCACACATCCATGCTTTCCTTTTGTGCTGTCACGCCATCATCATGCCTATAGCCATCATCGCTTTTGCACGCAAGATGGAATGTCCACTTACCAAATTGAGGTGAGGCCCCTTTCTGTCAATTTCCCGTTGACGTCATCGATCTGCACATCAGACGATTGGCGTCCCCAGATTTTCTATTTTTTCATCATGGTGAGGCGATGTCAATTTTTTAAATCTGGACAAGAAGGTAGATATGACTCTTATATGTAAGGCATGAAGTACCTCATCATAGAGGATTGTCATATCGATGTGGGAACAAAAAGAAATATCACCCACCTTTGAAGTTTGAAATAAAAATGACTGGCTTTCGTCCCGTGAGACTCAGGTGATGCACAACGGAACTCTCATGAACTCTGTATTTCACTTCGCGTTATTCTGCATAAACTAGCAGGTTGTTTTTTCCTTACCTGTTTAAGTGCACTGCCCTAAGCACGCATCACTTGCATTTAATAACACAGTTGAGTTCGAGAACAGCGTGTTGTCGAGTGATGAAACGAGACGAGGAACTGACAGTGTGAAGCAACTGCTTGCTAGGCGTGCACATGTTTTCATGTGCATGCTGTGAGCTGCAGTCTCCATTCGTCTCGGTTTCATAGAATTGAAGGATTTTGCCAGGAAAAAGTTAATTTGTGATAAACGGGTTTATTGTGGATTTTTCATGTGCACAGAAAATGTTCAATGCGAATAATCAATTTCGCTAACTTAAATGGGCCAAATGCAGAAATGAATCTGAAATTAGCATAACACACATTTGTTCATTCCGCAAGCACATTTAACCTCCCAGTGATGAGTATCCAGTAAGAATTATTTTAGCACCGAGTATCTCATGTATTACTTGTCCTTTTTTTTTTACCCGGCTTCATTAGTAGAGTATCAATTGCTCGGCTGTATCTTCATGGGGCAATAGGGGATATTACAGGAACTAAGCTGGGGAAATCCTGCATCCATCGTGAAGCAAATGATACCAATGTGGATCATTGTGCGGCAAAAGTTGTGAGGCGACTGCTCGCTCAGGTACTGGTACTCGCTTTCGTAGGAATATTCGCTCTTGCTTGAGTCGCCGGTGTCGTAGGAGTTCTCGGTAGCGTTGGAGTCGTCGCCAAGGGAATCGAAAAATAATCCCCGGATTTCAGGGCTGCTCCATGGATGACATGCGGACTCATTAAACGAGACGTTCCTCGTCCCTGAGTAATCCTCGCCCCACTGGGTAAACTTGCACTCAGGCGGAGCTGTCGGAGAACGAAAAAAGCTAAACCACATGACCGAATTCAGATTTTCGTATCTTCTCGTATTCTCAGCAAGTTTAGAAGAATGACTTTGCTATTTGGAAAGGTCACCAATGGGATTCAAACTGAGTTAATCTCTACTTGACTGAAATCGAAATCTCATTCGCTCTGAACTGGCCACAGGATTCCTACCACAAATCATGACGTTTTTCATTTACTTTTTAATTTTTTATTGCAACGGAAAGAGACTGATGTGGGACTGTGTGTACTTCTGATCCAACACATCAAAAATAAAAACTTGGGTTCCCCTACTCCTGTCGTCGCAGAAAGGGACGTCGCAATATTCCCATCCGGCAGCGGGATCAGAGACGTAGCACCACGGCCTTTCCCTCAGCCCGAGATTCCGACAGTAATTCTTGTGCATCTTGGGATTGTCGTTCAAGAACAGAGAAGAATAATCGAATGGCTTCTTGATTCGACCGTCCATGGTGTCATTATGCGGCCGGGGATCCCACAGCAAGCACTCCTTCCCCGTCTCCGTCTTGTTCACACTCCCTAAGTATTCCCTTCCCTTCTCGGTCAGTCGACATTTTGGATACTCGCGTCCTCCATAATCCACGCCTGCAACGGCAAGTCGAGCTGCATGATTGTCGAAAGCTATGTCCCTCTGACTCTATCCCCGTAGCCTTCTAAGGTGAGTTTTCTAGTGTTAAACCAGTTGTTCCAGCTTGGGTTCAGACTGAAGCGAGGGGAATGCACAAAGAAACTTATTTTAAGTTTTTTTTTCTCCTTGTCATCGTTTGGACGTTCATGAATGCCTTAAAAAAATGACTAACTCTCCATGATGAGCTCGATGCATTCGGGAACTCCGCAGTTTTCTTTGTCTTCTTTGTCCCGGTTCGTAGCAACGAAGCACCACGGACCGTCAGCTTCGCCGTCCGGATTGCGACAGAAGTTGTGCCCGCCGTCCAACGCGTCCGAGAAGAACGGCAAGAACTCGTCCATCTTGTGGTCGTTGGGGACGCGGGCGAGCCACGGCTGGCACGCTCGCCCCGACGCGGTCACGTTCCGCTTCCCCATGTATTCCATGCCTTTCTTCGTTAGCCTGCATTCCGGCGGGTCTGGACGAAAGGGACGATTCGATTATGCAAATAATGATGAACGGTTCTTCGAGTCGAAGGCGTTCGAATCGGAACCTTTTTCAACCGTTTATATTTACCCAGACTCGAGTATTTTTTCGGTAAAGCTGTTTTACTCTTGACAATTTTTTTTGACAATGCTAACGAGAGACACGTGGCCATCCTACGTGTTTGCATAAGCACGGAGAATATATTTTAGGCTGAGTCTTGAACACAGGCAGAGCATTTCCAAACGACAAGTAACTCCTACTTATTTGTATTTCGATGTCTCATGAAATCTTTACCTCACTTTTCTATCTATACTATATTTCCGAATGTTTGTGTGTCTGTCTCTCCTTTATGCACGGCCACGTCTCTAATCCCTGTTCAATCAAACTTTGCACGGCTTCCTCAAATGGGCCGGGAATGGTCATAGGCTAGGTGGTGTTTCGAAATTCTGACATCCTGAGGCAGGGCCGACCATAGATTTATGGCGCCCCAAGCGAGATGCGTCTTCCCGTCGCATGGGTCGCCTGCCCCTAAATCCGGCCCTGTCCCGGGGTTCCTTATTTAGTGCAGCTAAATGTGGGACGTATACAATATTCGCCCTTGCAACGCCGGGTACCACTGCTAGAATATCATATTTAAAAAAATAAGAGCGCGAAACCACATGCGTGCACCCATTTTTGTTTTGCACCCAACAGGGAAAAAGTTCCTATTCAGACAAGTAATGACATTCCTACCGATGCTTTCGCAGAGGGGTAGGTCGCAGTACTCCCACTGAAGTGTGGGAGAGACGGAGACGATGCACCACGGCCTCTCCCCCGACCCTGGATTCCGACAGTAGTTGATCGTCTCCTCGGGCATATAGAACTGCAGGACCTTCGTGGGATCGCTCGACATAGGAAGGTGCTTCGCCATCGGACTCGGGATCCCGATGAGCTTCAAGTCGTCGGTCCACGCGAGGCAGCGCTTTCCCGTTTCGCTGGTGTCCAAGGTGCCCGCATATTCTTTTCCCATTTTCGTCAGCCGGCAATTTGGGAAAATCCCTCTGGCCTTCTCGTTTTCATCTGCGAAGTATAAATAAATTCAGTTTCCAAATGCAAACGTGATAGAGACGCGCAGAGAAACTTTCAGTGTTTCGTCGGAATTGCACGCTGTAAGTGAACTTTCATTGAAGGATTAGGTTTGATGAAAATAAAAACTAATTATTCACGATCATGCTAATTTTTAAACTCACATTTTAATAGAGTGGCATTTCTTTATTGTTTGACTGCATCAAACTTCTTACCGAACGTCTTTCGCCATTTCTTTCCAGACCAATTCCATTGATATTAAAAATCCTTGGTACGAACCGCAAACTACCCATGAAATATCTCTCGACTGACCGGACTCTCTCTCAGGAAAGGGGCAGAAGGGAACATCGCAATACTCCCAATCGATTTTGGGACGGGCCGTCTCTCCATTATAGCACCAGGGCCCCCCCGGCCTCCCCCCAGGATTCCTGCAAAAGTCGTGCCCCTCGTCCACCTCGTCCGAGAAAGCGGGCCGCCTCTTCTCCCACTTGCGATACTGCACGGTCCTCTGAACTGCCAGCCACGGCTTGCACGGGAAGCCAGAGATGGTCCTCCTCTTCTTTCCCATGTATTCTCCACCCTTTTGCGTCAGCTTGCATTCCCATGGAACTAAATACGATTATCCAATGTGAGGTCACAGGGGGAAATGCATACTATAGTCTTTCTTTTAGGTCCGACAAAGGTCTTAGGAGGCCGACACTCGGAACTGAGGAGTTTTCCTGGTTAAATAAACGAATATTTCGAACTATTGCTTTGATTACCAGATATATGTCACTCGGTTCAATGAATGAAGGTATCCTTAGTGAATGCATTTATTATTACTCTTTTTTATTTTGCTGTATGGCTTAACATATTTTGCTTTGGTTACTCCCTTCCATCGATGTCTTTGCTGAAATAATATTTTTCTCACGATGTCGACAGACCCGCCCTTCCATGACGAATAATTTGATCTGTGAAAGTTGCGCTAGGAGAGGAGTGGAGACAGGAGCGTCTAGCCCTACAGCGTCATAAGGGTGGCCTGCTGACCTGCTGGCCTACAGCGACGCAAGAGTGACCTCAGGCTCTGCTTCGTGGTCCCGGAAAGGGTCAAGGCCGGGTTCCTGCAGTAGTTCTCGTGGGATTCCGGGTCTTCGTTCAAGAAATGCTCTTCGTATAACATGAGTTCCTCGAAATCGTCGGGTTTCCCATAGGGTTGCGAATCCCATCGGAGGCAATCCTTTCCCGTCTCTGTCTTACTCATTTTACCCATGTATTCCTTTCCTTTCTCGGTCTTTCGGCACTCTGGGTACACTATTGGGGGAGCAGTCAGTTCTTGTATCCTGGTTTAGCACTAAGTGGTGCTATTCCTTCCAGTCCCCATTGTTTTGAATAATGACATGTTATAGTTCGCACAAAACGGACAATTTGTGAACTTCTCCCAAAACCAGCTTGACGCCTTAAAAGATTGTTATAAGGTTCAATTTCAACGTCGGTCTCTCTCTGCGTTGGTTCGAAACAAGAGCACATTAGTGCACCCGACTCCACCTTATAGCAAAACTGCAGACGCGAGGTTTCAATAGTGCACAGATTGAAGTGTACTGATTAATACTGACAATTAATACTAACGTGTTGATCTGCAGAGGCAGAAATGTCTTGTGTTTACTCATTGAATAAATATTTAATTTCGAAACTCCAGAGTTCTTATTCGAACACCCTGTATAGTATCAGCAGCTAAATATGTGATCGACTTGAGGTCGTCACCGACAAGTTGCAGTGATCGAACTTCTCGGTCAGGAGACATACAATTTGTAACATTTCGATATTCATAAGACCCGAATGAGACGCGTATTATATTGCACGGATGTGAAACATGCATGTAATGATTCTAGAAAAACTACAAAGTATTGAGCTCAAAGAGACATTCGAGAATATATATTTTTGCTGAGGAGGTTTTTTTTTAAGGAAAGATGCTGGGTGTTTGGCTTTGCATGAACATCGTACCGAGGGAAATACGGTACAATTCAAGCAAATAAACGATTTCTTTATATTCCTCATCTTTATTCATCAGGGGCAGTAGTGGATTGCGCAAGACCCATTAATGCATTTGCACCTGATCTCAAGGTGGGAGAAGTGCAAATACGCAACTGAAAGCACATTTGCAATAGTGGCTTGCTGACAATGGAATTCTTTCTCCTTTCTTCCATGGTTTTTTCCTCATTTCTTCGTTGACACGAGAATATTTCGGGCTATGGCCTTTTCATTGCTTTTACTGGCGAGGGTTCGAGGCGAACCCGTTTTATTTGGAACCGATTAGATCAATGAATCGATTTTTGTGTTATTATTTCCTGATCGACTGATTTGCATCATAACAGCTTTTCCTTCCACCCCAAAATTCCTCCGTTCGACACGAATGTCTCAACTTTAC
>CAJPEV010003864.1:0-27001 GCA_905338385.1 Darwinula stevensoni
TATGTCAAGCGGATGTCCTTGACCGCCTCCTCATGTACTACATATTTCATCCAGACGTCCAGTACTTCTATCCATATATCCATAGTAAGTGCATTGGATGATCTTTTGCAGCCTGTGATCCCACATGAAAGGAAGCTGACACTACCAATAGGTCAGTGCAGTGCTAGCATGAAATGAAGGATGTATCCATATTATCCCAATTCCAGATGCCCATATTCCTCCGTATTGGCTTGCATGACAAAATGGACAACACTGTCTTCAAACCGCAAGTGAAGGGGCCAGCACGTTGCACAAGCATTCTGGAGGGACCATAGAAGAACTTAGAAGAAATGGATTCTGTATCCATGCTGCTATATGGAAATATACGCATAAGTTGCTCAAGGCTCACATTAGTTTCAGGGTCATGACTCGAAGAATCGCATGCATATGACTTTCAAGACATCGATGTATCCCGAATTTCTGTGAGAACTGGATCAATGAACAGGTCTGAACGCTTCGACAATTGTATGTTCTCTTGGATAGAGCGATTTTTTTAATTCGCCCAAACTAATTATTCAGTCTGTAAGGGGATTCATTGCGGAGAACTCCAATGGCCATATTCCCCAAGTTACCCAAAACGATTTCTACAAGGCTATTAAAAGAATGTCACATAGCTTCCTCTGGCCCAGTAGAACTCGCTGTCTGTAAGAGTGGGATCGTAGCATGGGAGAGGGGGAGCGCGATTACTCGGTCATCTCTCAGAGTATAAACGGTATGAACCAAAATCTTGTTTTGCGTAAGGCAGAGTTAAACCCACCTAAGAAGGTTGGGGCCCATCAATCGCTGCTAGCCATCTGTTGGCAGCGTGGCGAGTTACGCATAGTCATGGCCGTCTCATGCGAGAACGGAGTGGTGGGAGAAGCGCCATTTTGCGAATATTTCTCTTCGCTCATGGAGCAACAGCTTCCCATTTATTTAAGCTCTTGTGTCACTTCCGTATGTGGTGATGGTGTTGATTTAGTCCCGCCGGTGATACGTTGGCCTAACTTTGGGTCCTATGAAATGAGTTTTAATTAGACTTTCGGCCTAGGATATATCAGAGAAGAGGTCTGGTTAGAACTAACGTTAGAGCCTCATTCTAGATACGCAGATAATCTAATGAAACTGGGGTTTATTACGAGGGTTCAGTTAATTATTTCCCTCCCGACCAGGTAAGGACCAATCCAAGACAAATATTGGAATATGCGACAAGGCCTAACGTTAAGGGAAACGTAAAGTTAGCGAAAATGAAAGCGTTTCTTTTTCAATATATGTAAGATATTACTTATTTTACATTTGACTCATTTGTAGGGATGAGGGTTTAAGCGTACGAAGTGGTAAATATTTAGCATTCTGAGTGATAACATTTCATTCGCCGATGTCGACAAGAGAAAGAGGCTCTAATCTGTTCAATTTGGTTAGTTAGGGGAATTTGTTCTTTGCTTCAACAGGAAAGCTAATAACAAATCGTAAAGCAAAAGGTATAAAGAGGAAGCCCTATGTGACTTAAGATCCCTTGAAGACTCTCAGAGCATAACTTTATAGGCAATGCAGATAAATTACAGTTCGAAGAGGATGTGAAATGATAATTTCTCCAATGGGTACAATGAAGCAGGGCAGGATGTGCTGTTTGACTTAAAGCAAACCAAGGGAGAGTTGGGGGTTGGAAATATGAGCATTCTATGGGTGTTAATGATTACAATATATATCTGCCACAGGTAAAAGAAAAAGGTTTAGAAGAGTTCAACAAATTAGAGAGATTATCAAAATGTATTTCCTGGAATTCAAGTTTGAGTGGATAACAGAACCAGTTGAAGTAAAGTTCAATGCTATGTGGAGCTTGGCTTAGCTTTATTCTCAGTTCCACTGGAGACCATTAGAAAAAAACTGACAAAGTGTGTTTTCTCTCGGATTTTTTTTTACATTACTGAGGAATTTGTTCAGAAACGAAAAACAAATATACTTTAGGAATAAGAAGATGCCAGACCATTATTGGCAACACTAGATTGTACATCGAAGGGAACCTGTTACCTTAAAAAATGAAAATCTTTTACAGAAGAGTGAGTAAAAAAAAATATATTCAACAATGGCAAGAGCAAGACTTAAATGATTCAGCTCAAAATGGTTACGCTCACAATGAGCCACCTTGTACGATCTGGACACCTTCATCTAAACACGTTGAATATTGGAGTAAAGTTTTCCATGACTTCTGGGTAACTAGGACCTTGAATATAGAGCAGCTTATAAGGACATCCTTCAATGCTGGCAGGTGTATGGATAAGTTTGATATGGGGGGACCCTCAGGGCCAAAGTTTAACCATCTAATAGTGCATTTTATTTCCCCTAAAGCAATGTAGGCTATAACCTAAGATGAACTAATTAGGCCTGTTCAGATATATGACGTTCACTGGCCTGGACTTAACTTGCCATGGGACATTGTCCAATTTAAGGTACAGCACTTTCCTTTGTAAAGGTGATTCGCGCCACCCATACCAGTTTTTCTCACCTGGGGAGGATTCAAACTAAAAGTGGGATCAGAGGCAACATTGAAAGAAGCTGCTCATCCTTCACTGGAACTGAACAATCTTCGGTTTGTGCCATTTCTCCATATTCCATTTTGCCATGCACTCTTAAAAGTCATATAATGGATTAACTGTAAGTATGTAATCAAGTAATATAAGGCCCTTAGCATAGGGCTCGTCTCATTGTGTGCACTGGGATTCGGTACTGGTGCACTGGGATTTAAAAAAATCATGCTTACTGGGGGTTATGAAATACTGATAAATCCAAAAATTACGGCAGTCGTCTTCATATGGTCTTCCAGATATGCCCCTTTGAAGTTTTGCCTATAAGGATAAAATGACACCTGTATATCTTTCGAAGCCAGAACGCTATTTAATTGCTCATTTTTAAGCATAAAACCAGGCAATCATAACATATTGAGCTTCCTTTTCTGCAACAAGGAAAAAGTAGCAATATTCGGATACGTTTATATTTTTGAATTGAGAACTTCTATAGTGAGAATAATTGTGATCAGTTCATCTTAGGAGTGTATTTAAATTAATCATCAAATATATATAGACGATCATGACTGAGTGAGGGAGAGACTGATGCTAATTTGCAACCTTGTTCTAGATATGATGAGAGGATGAAACTTGGTACCCATATAGCTGTTAGGTTCATGATTGCAGAAAAATTAAAAATTTGGAGGTACATGCTTTGGGGTACATTTTGGGGGATTCATTTTGATAGACTAGGCCTAACCCAGGGACGGACATTTAGACTTATGCTCATCAACATACCTTCCTTCAACAAACTGGAAGGAACGTGAATAGTTGCTAGGTTGCATAATCTAGAGAATATCTGACTTTGGAGGTATATGGCCTGGGAAACATTTCGAAGGCCTTGCATCCAGGAGCTATTCGGCCTATCTGACAGAATCCTGCTGCCGTAGCCTTAGGCGAGTGGCCTTTTGACCTGTACCTTTCTATGACATCGGCTAGGTGGAAGGACAAAGGTTGATGCGTACTGGTACGCTTGCGGGTGCGAATTGCCTACACATATAATTTAGCTGTGAACCGGATAGGAAAGCTTTCCTTAGACATTGCGATTTCGGGAGCTAATGCCTAATCCACTTAGGGACGCTTATGCCACTGCCATTTTTATGCCCCACTTCCTTCGACAAAACGGGGAACACGAATATCAACAAAAAGCCTGACTAGAAAAATCCATGACTTAAGAGGTACCTGCCCAGGGTGCACATTTTGACCGGATCCTTAATAAGCCTATGCCTTATCCATGGACTGAAGCCCAGGCCCTACCCCACTCTCAAAGATACGCTTATTTGAAAACAAGTGCGAATAAAGTATCGAGATGATATGATGTAGTAGGCCTATGCTTAGCCTACTGAAGGACGTTCATGCTCACGCCATCCTCGAGCACTAATTTTCTCCATTTAAACTGAAGGAAATATGCATTCAGATATCGAGATTTAACAGGCCACTACCGGTTCCCCGGATGATGGATGGGCAGGCCAACCTTCATCAGAATCCCAGCCCTGGATTTAAAAGACAACTATGGCAATGGTGGCTGTATATTTTGGGGATCCCAGATGTATTAGTGCAGGCAATTATGTTAAGTGCACTATGGGCCTACTTCAAGTGTCCCAGGCAATGTTAAAATAAGATAGAGGCGCCACTTCGTGGAAGGGTTAATGAAATTTGTATATCTTGGAAATTGCATTACGCTCGTTGGAGTCAATGGAGAACTGCGTGAAACTTGGTTTTAATAAGAGGTCACGCATCATAGTTATATATGCACAAGCGGACAGCGCGGGTTTCAGCTCAGCTAGTGTCGTCGCTTCATCCCTCCTAAACTAAGCCTGATGACCTGGTTAAAATACCGCATGGTACGACATAACCCTGAAGTCAATTGCGAGAGAGACAAAGAGAAACAAAATGGGCAAAGCAACCCTACTAACACGTATCCAAAGGTACCATACAGGATTTGAACCGTTTTCACCCAAGCAGCATGTTTATGTTAATTTTAAATGAATGTACTTTTTTTCCATTTTATATCTATTTTACGGGAACCGTCATCAAGGTAATGTCAACATGTTTGCAGAAATGTCACCTCTGTAATATGTAAACGGTGAGATTTGTGTTAATTTCCCCCTGGCATTCATGCGTATTTAAAGAGTCAACCACTACCATTGAAGAGAATTGACATACTGAATCTCCTACTCCTTTACGTTCTTCAGAGCTCTAGGGAGTTCTGAAGAACGAATAGTTGGACGAGTACACGAGTACACATCCTCACCAGCACTCAAGAGTACCAAAGTGACCTACTGCTTCCTTCTCCCGTACCGGAACCTCGGGAGGAGAAGTAGATGTTCAAATGAGCTCTCTTCCTTTTAGGATAGAGAAGATGTAGTATTTGTGGGGCAGGGATTCTACTCTTCCCTAATCCCGTGCACTGCTGTAATAAAAAGGTTAACTTCAGCATTTAATGATTCCCTGAGTTATATATTTAAATATATATATATAATAATTTCATGTTTTCCATATATATATATATATATATATATTCATGGATTACATAATAAAAAGTAGATGAAAAACCTGAAACTAAATCAGGAAAACCAGTACTTAATAGTAATTGTAGGATGTAGGGAACAAGGGTTCCATCTAGTGAGGAATCTTGGTACTGCAAGTGCAGTGTGGTCAGCTAAAGTTTCATATGGATGTTGCGGCGTCAATTTTTCATAAACTTGAGATCATGTACTTCACATCAGATGGAGTGACGTCTAGTTGATGTAAAATACACGTACACTTTGGTGACGCAAATATAGGAACGTAAATTTTGCATAAACGTGATGTCATTTTCATGGCAATCGCAGGAAATTTGCATTGTTTGCAAAAAAATTGATATCATGTTTACCTGAACATGCTGTTTGGGCAGTTTAAACCGTGTCTCGCCAAAACATTAAACACATTTCACTCTCGCATTGTCGAAGCTGAGCCATGGCGAAATTGATTTTCGCTTAGGATGTGAACGTGACGGAAAGCGGAACTCTGACACCATGCTTCCGAAACACCGTGTTGGTGTGGGTCCCGTGTGGATGGCTGTGGGTCATGGCAGCGTTGGAGGTTCGCTGCCTCTACAAGGGCGTTGAGAAGGACGTTCCATGGACATCGTTTTATGTTTCAAAATTCGTATGTTCCTTCCTGTCATTTATACATAAATGTTCTAGTTTCATCAAGCATTGAAATATTGGTTTGTCCAATAAGTTCGTGCCTTTTTTTTAAGGCATCATTTGTCACAGCAGGTATTGCCTATCACTGAGTGTTGTATACCATTTTGTAGCTCTTGTTTTCCTCTTCCAGAATCACTAATGAGTTTTTCATTTTCGTTTATAAATAGTTTTTTTTTAAGGTTGATGGAGCTTCAGGTCGAAAAAAACGAACATCTCCGACATCTCCTTGTCTACGAGTTTAATCATGGCTGTAATGCTACGCAAGCCGCTCGAAACATCAGTGGCGTCTACGAATAAGGTTTTATTGCTGGAAGGACAGCTCGAAAATGGTTTGCCCGCTTCAAAGAAGGCGATTTCAGCCTGACTGACGCCCCTAGGTCAGGACGTCCAGTGGATTTTGATGAAGAGCGCCTAGAAACTCTTCTCCAAGAGGACAACCTATAAACAACACGAGAATTGGCTGAGCAACTCGACTGTGCGCCACAGACAGTGCTCAATCACCTTAATGCAATGGGAAAAGTCCAGAAGTCTGGTGCATGGGTCCCTCATGAACTTAGCGACCTGACCAGAACCTGACCGACGAGCGTCAGTTGTGACAAATGATGCCTTTAAAAAAATGGCACGAACTTACTGGACAACCCAATATTTGCATGAGTAAAGAGACTTCATTAGTCTTTGGATGTGCCCAATTTTACATGCATTTCTGTGATTAAGGCACAATAAGAAAGCCATTTAATGCTTCGAATTCCTTTGGTTGATGTCCCTCATGGACCAATTAGGAAACTTTAAATCACTTCATTGCAGTCTCCCAAGTTCACACATTTCTATATGACGTTGAAGTACCTCCAAGTGTAAGTCTTTGAATGAACAAGATCAGAAAAGTTCATTGCCACAGGTGGAAGTTCTTATTTTCTGGAAGTTCGATACTTGAGTTTCTCATTATCTCATGCCTGCGTATTTATCACATTTTTCCTTTCCAGTCTCTGGCCTTCTTATTACTGGTCTTGTACGCAGCGGATCTGCTTAGTGCATTTGCCACTCATCAATCAGCACCGATTCACTACCTGACGCCTACAGTGCTTCTTCTCACGATGGTGAGCTCCGAGTGTTTTTCTTCCCCCAGCATGTCAGTGCGTGGAAGACATTGCAGAAATTGAGGTCATCATCCACCTGATGTTTCAGGCTCTTGCTTGCTTGTTCACATACATGGAGAAGGCGAGAAGCATTCCCAAGTCGTGCATCTTGCTCACTTTCTGGGCTTTGCTCTTCTTCAAGGGTTCCGTCTCTTTGTGGAGTCGTGTTCGTCACCTGCTTTATGATGTGAATCTCTTTATTTTGGTTATCCTAAGGACTATCCTTTCCACACGGAGAAAAGCATGGTAACAGTTCTGTTTATAGCACGATGGAATCGGAGGGTCCTTCGAATTTTTTTCTTCCATGATTGAGTTTTTACTCATCTCTGGTGAGCTTATTCTCTACTGCTTCATGCAAACCCCACCCACTTATCCCAGGAATACTTCCGTTTTTCAGGTGAGTAAGAACTTGCCATAGTTGCCTCCAGTCTTTGACTTATTTCGAATTCGGTATCAGTACCACTGATGACAGAATCGGTCTCCTGAGGGGCAAGCTTCTCTCTTCTCACGAATTTGGTTTTCCTGGTGCACGGGGCTCATATGGCTCGGGTGGAAACGCCCACTCACTTTCGAAATTCTCTGGGATCTCAATGTGGAATATACCTCACAGGGCAGTGTCGCAAGCTTCAATAGGAACATGATGACTCGCAACGAATCGCCGCCCTTTGGCAGGTATGAACATTTTCCTGTGAATGATGAAATAGGATTAGAATTCAGCAGTAAATTTCATATGTTCCACATGAGGTATGTGTATTAGGAGCACAAAAAGAACCTGGAGGAAAATTTCCATCATAAGACCGTTATGGAGAACCTATAGAGCCCAGTTTCTCCTCAGCGGATTATTTCTATTCCTAGCAGACACGACAGGCTTCGCAAATCCACTACTCCTCCAGTAAGACCCATTTGCATCTCAAATTTCATTCTCAACAATAGCGGAGACTGGAGGATGTCACAAGGTCTTCCTTTCCAGCCAGATGATCTCATTCGTGCGCGGAGACGCTCCTCTATGGCAGGGCTGCTTCTACGCACTCGGGATGCTTCTCGCTGCCGTCCTGCAGGCGATCTTCTATTCAGCTTCCTTTCAGAAATCCAAAGTGGCTGGAATGCAGATGAGAGCAGCGATCATTTCCGCTATATATAGGAAGGTTGAAAAGATTCCTATCAGTCCTTTTTTCATATCCCTTATTAAGAATCTGATTCAGTGGATGCTCATGGATTTTCCCTTTTTTCCCAGTCTCTGCGTTTGTCACCAGCTGCTCGCAAGAAATCCACGGTCGGGGAGATGGTGAACTTGATGTCCGTGGATGCGAAAAGATTTCTGGACATTCCATTCAATTTGAGCATGATCCTCGCATTACCCATTCAACTTGGAATCGCATGCTATCTTCTGTGGGCTTACCTAGGTATCCCCTGAGGCAATGAATGGATTATCTAAATTTCATGAGCAGTGAGTGACATGAGATAGCCATGAGAATAATCCACACCCGAATGTTGGTGACAGGTCCCTCCGTCCTGACCGGAATGGGAGTAATCCTCATCGCAATTCCCTTCCATGGTGTGATTGCTTCTCGGCTCCAAAAACTCCAAGTCCAGCAAATGAGAGAGAAGGACGAACGAGTGAAACTCATGAATGAAGTTCTTAACGGCATCAAGGTGCCGAACTGAATACTTAATACACGCATGTGCTTATGCATCATTTTTCAACAAAATTCTCCTGTTCTACTTCTATTGCAGGTGCTGAAGCTGTATGCTTGGGAACTGCCGTTTCAGGAGCGCATTATGAAAATTCGAGACGGAGAGATCCAACTACTTCGAAAGCAAGCTTATGTGGAATCGATTGGTTCATTCCTTTGGAGCTTCATTCCGTTTTTGGTGCTGAATCGCTCTACTTCGTGATGTTTCGAGTATTTCTCACTTTTTTATTCATTTTTGCTCCAACAGGTAGGCCTGGTGTCTCTGGTTACCTTCGTGCTGATCGATTCAAGCCACGTCCTGGATGCTTCCACTGCTTTTGTGTCGTTGAGCCTCTTGCGCATCATTCGGATCCCTATCGCACATTTGCCACGCTTCACTTCGGAACTCGTTCAGGTATGCTTCCCGCTTTAAAGAAAAAGTTCGAATATCCTGCATTTCACGAATAGACGTAGATCATTACGATCCCATTCCTTCGTCGGAATTCCGGTCTGTGATAACGACGCTTTCAGATTGTAGTTGCGCAATTTGGGGTATCTTTGATTCTGTATATTTTATATTATGACTCTTGCCATTCTCCCGAGAGTGCAATAAGAGAAAATAGGAGGGTCTGATCCCCTGGCTGCGTCTCATCCTTTACATTTAGTGGTGTACCACGTACTTATTTTTATATCATCCATTCTTGAAAGGCAAGTGACATTCACGGTAGATTTACTTTTTGCAGACCATGGTGTCCGTCAAGAGGATAAACAGTTTCATGAATGCTAATGAATTGGATCCCAGCAATGTATCACGTTCTCGAAATCACACTACCGGTAGGTGTCATTCAGTGCTTACGACGCGACAGCGACATGGTTTGAATTCATCGCAAAATGTTCTTATTCATAAAAGACGAACATGCAGTCCTGATCGAGAATGGAACATTGACCTGGTCACCCGATGAGCCACCAGTGTTGACGGACCTTCACCTGAGAATTCCAGTCGGGAAGTTGGTTGCAGTTGTTGGCCAAGTCGGTTCTGGAAAATCCTCTTTACTTTCTGCCTTCCTTGGTGACATGGAGAAGGTCTCTGGCCTTGTCAACGTAATGGTACGCATGTTTACCTTGAGCTTGCTATATTGGTCTTTCGTGATATTTGCGGGGGAAATCAGTCGATTCTTTATCCTCGCCCTTAGAGTTCGGAAGCTGAATGACAATATCGTTTAGATTAATTCCAGGTCCTACCCCGCCCCGAGATATCAAACTCTAAAGCGTTCGGTTCGATATGAAGCCCGAATACCCAATGTGCATGCACGGTGAATGAATGCCCATGAAAGCCACAGATCAGTTTCAATTGTTTGTAATCCGTCTACAAACTCGAGCCACAAAAAACGCAGAAGTTTAGCAACCAGATGATTGGCAAACTTCTTCCAGATTGTGTCTCTATGCAATAGTTAGAGACGGGAAACAGATAGCACGATTTACGTAGGTTGCAAATGCCTATGAGGAGTAAACCCTACCTCTACTGTCTTTGTTTGCGTTCGCTATCCGCGTACGAAAGCAATAGCTGAGCACATTATCTGTCATGCATATTTTCAGGAGTATTTCAGGCTGCTTTGCAGGCACTACGCTTGCATAAAACGGGCGAATGAGGCTCCCCTTCTTCTTTTAACAAATTACAATCTCATATGCTTACGTACGAGAAGGTAATTTGTTAAAAGAAGGGGGGGGGTGCATTTCAGGACTTTTTTCAATTAATACGAATATGCCCAAATAGCATGTAACATTGAAACAACATTGATTCGGTGTTGATTCAACATCTGAACGTAGAAACAACGTTGAATCAACGTTGATTCAAGGGCATATGCCTTCAGGGTGGTTATTTAGAAAGATTAATACCGCTCTAGATAACTTCCTATTGATAGAAAATCTTAAAACTCATGACATCCATTATTTATATTTGGACGACGTCCACTCACAGCTGAGATCATTGCTGGGGTGTTTCGTGTTTCGTAATGTACCTGCTCCTATTAGTGAATCCCTCTCGTGATTCCTTGAAAAATGTTATTGTATAGCATTTGGTAACTCCAATCCCAAAGAACGTGGAATTTTAGGAAAACATTTTCTTCAGGTTCAGCTGCGCAAATTCATGAAATTCGAATCCTCCCACATCGCAAATCCTCCCACAATGCAAAGAATTCAAGAATCAATGCAAAATTAAAATCCTCCATGTCCACATATAATTGACAAAGTTGGAAGGATTTTAGTTAGAAAGATTAGAAAATGAGGACCGTAATAGAGGATATGGGATGCAGGAAAAGAAAATGATAATGGAAGATGGCGTGGAGGAATGTGATAAAACATTTTTTGAGTCGCAAATTCAAAGAAATACTACTTCTTCCTCCACCTGTCCTAACAGGGGGAGGTGGCATACGTCCCTCAGGAAGCATGGATTCGCAACGCATCAGTCAAGGATAACGTGATATTTGGGAAGACATACAAAGATTCATTCTACAAGGCGATTCTGTCGGCCTGTGCACTGGTACAAGATCTGACAATATTGCCTGCGAGTGACATGACTGAAATAGGGGAAAAGGTCTGGCATATGACTGCAAAGCGGTATATGCTTACAAGTCACTGGAATGAATACTTCGCTCTTTCTATAGGGCATAAACCTAAGTGGAGGACAGAAGCAGAGAGTGAGTCTGGCCAGGGCAGTCTACAGTGATGCAGATGTTTACTTCATGGATGACCCTCTCAGTGCTGTTGACAGTCATGTGGGAAAGCATATCTTCCAGCATGTCATCGGGCCGCAGGGACTTCTCAAGAACAAGGTAGGTGACTATTAAGGTTAAAGAAAGTGTTTTTGGTGTTATTCCTGAGAAGACGCTGAAGATCTCGCAGACGCGTGTACTCGTCACCCATGGAATAACCCACCTGCCACAAATGGACCTCATTATCGTTATGAAGGAAGGAAGAATCACTGAGATGGGGAGTTATCAAGAGTTGGTCCATGAGAAAGGAGCATTCTCTGAATTCATCATTCAGTTTATTTCCCAAGAAGGAGACGATTCAGGTCAGACGATTGTGTCATTATGCTTCCCATTAGCATTTTTATGACATGGTTATTAGCTTCCATTCGATGGAGTAGATGAGCTAGAGAACATCAAACGTGAAGTGGAGAATGTCACAGGGCAAAAGATTATCAACAGGCAACGGGCAAAGAACCTGTCAAAGTTATCCGAGGGTGCGAATGGACTCCATCCAAGGCAAGTCAGCGCATATTCGGTTTCCTCTCTCTGGCACTCTTCAACTTTACAGGTTCCGATTTTTATATTCTTGTCTGCCATGCAGTGAAGTGCTGAATGAACGAAGAGAAGAGAGTACGTCATTGCATGCTGCAAATGAAGCAAGGCTCATTCCGGATGAAACTGCAGAAAAAGGAAAAGTAATATAAGTAAATTATACTGCGTAAAATTCAGCTGTAAGTGATAGCTGAATTTCAATGCTCCTCATTTCAGAATGTAACTTATTAATGCAGGTGAAGTGGTTGGTGTACCTGTATTTCCTGAAGAGCATGGGCCTGTCGTTGTCTCTAGTCACGATTCTCTTGCATGGGATCAGCGAGGCACTCATAATAAATTCCAACATTGCCCTATCCAAATGGGCCGAGATGGCCTCCCTGAATCATACCACAGACACGTCACAAAGAAATTCGTACATCGCAGCGTACTCCGCTCTTGGATTATCCTACGGTGAGTCGCACGAAGGCAAAGGTCGGGTAGGTCTGTGGCAATAGTGATTGTAATCGTCCATTCATCGTGGCAGCTGGTGTCTTCGCTTTGACTTCCTTCATGCTATCAGTTTTGATTTGTGAGGCGGGGAGGGTACTTCACAAGAACTGTCTCCGAAATGTCCTGAGGAACTCTCAGAAATTCTTCGACACCAATCCTGTGGGAAGGATTCTGAACCGATTCTCCCAAGACGTTTCGGTCGTTGACGAAGGCATCGCTCCCTTCTTGAAAGACTCTCTGATATGTGCCTTCGAGGTAAACAAAAAGTTTGACCCAAGGCGTGGTGAACTTTTCACTTATGAAATGCTTTGGGAGTCGTCTGTTTCCTTGCAGGTCATCGGCGCTGTTGTTATTATTATTTACACCGTTCCATGGTTCCTCGTTGCTCTCGTCCCAATCGTTGCCGCTTACTACTTAGCCCAGGTACGCCCAGAAAAAATTAAGAATTAAAAAAAGCATGTGCTACATTCAAACTCTCTCGTTGTTTGTGCATTCCCAGGATATGTATGTCTCCGCATCCCGGCAACTGAAAAGGCTCGAATCCGTATGGCGATCCACCATATATTCCCATTTTGGAGAGACCGTCAATGGAATCTCCTCCGTCCGAGCCTACAGACGAGAAGAAGAGTTTATCCGAGAATCAGAGGAAAGAGTCGATCGCAATAACAAATGTCTCTATCCTCAAATCACTGCTGCCAGGTTCTATGATTTTTCAATTCGTCTCCCTCAAATGACATCCGTCAAATTGAGAAAGAAACATTTATTGAACTTATCCAGGATATATTCACCACCTATTTGATATTCTCTCCCAACGCTTCCACATATAATATAACCTCACCAAGCGCCAGCGGATATTTTCCCCTTCGCGGTATGTATCAAAACTTTAAATGCATGTCTAAAGAAAGGTTCAATTTAAAAATATTACCCTTGTGATGTCACTCGAATTGGGAATAACGTTTTCTTGTCACATTTTACTGCATGTTTTTCATCATTCAACGAGAAAGGCAAACCGATTATTTTACATCTGGAGCCCATTTATTTTCTATAGCTGGTTGAGAGTCCGACTAGAAGCACTTGGTGGCTTCATAACATTCGTGGCTTCCCTTCTCACTGTCTTTGGGAGAGGTTCATTGAGCCCAATCTTGACTGGCTTCTGCATCACCTACGCCTTGTCTGTCGGTTTCTTATTACATCTCACAAGGGAACGAACAATTCAAGGACGAAGTGAAGAGGCGCATTTGAGTTCTCCTTTCTAGATTTCCAGAACTTTCAATTGGTTGGCTTTGATGATGGCCGAGGTAGAAACGAACATCGTGGCGGTGGAGAGAATCAAAGAATACTGCGAGACTCCGTCTGAGGCTCCGTGGGAGATCCCGGAGAGGAAACCGAAGAAAAATTGGCCACAAGAAGGGAATATTTCCTTTCAAGATTATCAGACAAGGTATCGAGAAGGTCTGGAACTTGTTCTAAAGGGAATCTCATTGGACATCAAAGGAGGAGAAAAGGTAAGCTTGCAGTGATGAAAGGGAATATTATGAAAACATAAATACGAGTATATACAGGGTGGTGCAAATGTATGCATTGATATACAGTTAGCTGTTTGATAACACAGGTGCATTAAATGAGAAAAATGAAAATAAAGAACAGAAAGTGTGCTAAAGTGTCAGGGACCGTTTCCAGAAATTTGTCAACCGCGACGGCCAACAGTTTGGACATCTCTCAGAATTGCTTCTAAATGATTTGTAAATAAATAAATAAGCAGCTAACTGTATATTTACTTTTGTACCACCCTGTATTTAGGCGGTTCGAGTCATATATGAAGATGGGAAATTCCCATGCGACAGGTTAGTTCAAATGCGTCACTGTCAGATGCATGACCTCAAAGAAGAGCACATAAATTAAAATGTGACGATGGTGTCGCATGCCCATGGCCAGGACTACCTTCTTAATGCATTTTCGTTATTGAGTGTAACTTTTCCATTGCAATTGATGTTCATGAGTAACCTTTGATTTCAAATCTTTAATTTACCGATCACTGTGAATGTTTGGAGTTTTCCTAGTTCAAGATTGATGGGTAATATTGAGATGCGACATGGAAATTCAACGTTTTATTTTTTGAATTGAAAAATAAATGTGAATTCAGGCGGTCATGGAGCGTAATGATGATATCTTGAGACAGCATCGACCTTTATTTTAAATTTTCGCGAGAACAAATGGAGCGTCACTGCTAAAATGTGTGTGCTGGCATCAGGTTGTACAACGATGTTAATTGTTATTAGTGGTGACATGTGAAGGTGCTAAGCAGTTAAATGGCAAATCTTTATCTGAGCTGAGCCTCAGACCCTAGTTTTGTCCGGAAAAGCATGAATAATTTTGGAAATTTGATTTTTACTGCAGTTCGCCCGTTGCATCTGGTATATTCGTAGTGTCACTTAGCTTCATGCGCAGATTGGCCTTTTTTCTTTGAAATAGAACATGTCTATAGAGATTTGTTGTTGGAAAAAAGTGAAAACAAACATATCCCTAAAATAGGCATTCAATCCCAATCTGATTGATCCACATATGTCAACCTGCGCTCGGGAACACAACGTATGTGAAAGTATTGAAGGATTCTTCACAGATAGGGAAGCCGATTTTGAAGCAATGGAATGCATTTCATATTTTGGTTAGTGAAATGATGACGCTGGGTTCCATTTGTTTGACCACCTTTTTCTCGCCATGTACACCTTCATGCTGCAATTTCATCAAACAACACTCGCATAAATATTTAAAGGAGATGGCCTTTCAAGTGCACGAATGAACTTATTTTCCTCGAGCTGGCTTATTGCTCTGAGATTAATTCTTCTCACTGTCCCTCGTATTCCTTATAGATTGGCCTTGTGGGTAGAACTGGAGCTGGGAAGTCTTCCCTCATGCTGGGGCTTTTCCGTATTATTGAGAAGACCGGTGGGAAAATCACAATTGATGGTATCGATATCAGTCAAATCGGACTACACGACTTACGCTCACATCTCACAATAATCCCTCAGGTTTGACGAAGAGGAAGGCTATAGCGGAAATGAAAGCGATACTATTCCAATTATTCAATATTCACGTCTAAATAGGACCCAGTGCTTTTTTCGGGGAGCTTTCGCATGAGCCTCGATCCTTTCGAGAGGCATACTGATGAGGAAGTATGGAGAGCACTGGAGCTCTCGCACCTCAAGGTCTTTGTAGAGGGACTTCCACAGGGACTTCAACATCCTGTTGCCGATGGAGGACAGAACTTCAGGTGTTCCTACTTGCTAATATCCGTGCTACTCAAATTCTTTCTTCGGAGTAAATGAAGTATTGTTTCGTGGATTTTTTCCAGTGTTGGGCAGAGGCAACTCATTTGCCTGACGAGAGCATTGCTGAGAAAGAGCAGGATCCTTGTCCTTGATGAAGCAACAGCTTCTGTCGACCTAGAAACAGACGAACTCATTCAAGTAAGGCAATCTGATTGTTTCAATTTCCAGCAACACAAGACATTGAAATTCTGATCATGTAGCCAAGTCACAAGTCTGACTCGATTACATGTCTAGGATAAGTAATGTGTCAATTTTGTAAGGCTGCAAAGTGACGAGAACTGTTAACATGTCACAAGGAAATATATTTTTTACAAGATCAGAAAACGATGTGACTAATTGACCTCCCGCCGCGTCACAATGATCATCTGAATTTCTAATTAATATCCAAGGAAAAACGGCCTGAGATATTCGCTTTTTTCGCTATTCCCTTCTTCCATTTCAAATCTCTGCAAATTCGCAAAGACAAGTCGATTTAAAATTCTAGAATTTTAATGCAATACTTGAATAGGCTGACAAAAGGAAACGCTACTGTGGCTTTATCATGAATGATTGATCAAAGGACAAAATTTTTGGATGCGGAAAAGGAAAGAAATAAGAAAAGTATATCTTAAATTACAAAGTACACTGATTTAACACTTTTGAAAGCATGCTATCTCCCTTCCAGAATACAATTCGGAGAGAGTTCAAGAGCTGCACAGTTCTCACTATCGCACACCGTATGAACACCATCATGGATTATGATAGGTGAGACCATGGACCAATTTCGAGTAACAATTCCTCCAGCAACAATTAGTAAAACGTAGTGCGGAAACATCCAGGCTACTGTAGGAAAAATGTTTGATGTGCCTGGGTGTTTTATAGGGCTCCAGCAGCCTAATTGCAAAGTATTCTGGAACCATGTCTTGCGATTGTATTCCGTTGCATCCCATCCTTGCGTATATCTTGCATGAATATTTATTCATGCAAGATAAATGAATATACCCTTTCCGTGTGAGGAAAAATTATCCAAAGTACAATTTACCTTGTTCTTGCATAAAACTCCGGAAGAATAGCTACGACATTGTGGTGCCTTAATGCAACAAAACTTATTTTAGCATCCAGTATTTATTATCATGTTTCGCCAATTTTTTTACCTTGTGAATTGCTGAACCATTAGGTGGGCTTCTGTACCTTTTAAGTAGTACTCCAGCTCTCCAACTTCTTTTTAAGTCTAAGTTTAAGCGATGAATTGTTGATGAATTCTGCTGAAATTGTTTCGTCGCTAACTTCGTACATAATGGTTTGTCGTACATTCCAAGGTCCCAAGATGAGAAAATATGGTAATAAAATGAGAAAAGGTATCTTGTTCATGATGGATGCCATAATCTTTTTTCTTTTCCTTTTTCTTTTTCTTTTTCTTTTTCTCAATCTCGGGCTTGAGGGAACAATTCGCAAAAAAAATATTATGATTCAATAGAATTTCCTATTAGCTCTTAGCCTCAGTCTCCTGGCCACAATTTCTTTTTTTTTGACATGAAGTAAACGTCCCCCTCCTTGTCCAAAAAGATTTACAGATGTTATTGCTAAAAAGTGCTATCGATATGGTCCTCGAGCCTGCTGGAAATAGGCAGCATTACAGACCTTGGACGGAACCGTGCTTGTGATGAGCAGGCATCAAAATGAAGACTTACTAGGCGTTTGGTGGCGTTCTTTCGATGCTGGATTCACAATCTGTGTCATCGTGTTTTGCAGATTTTTAAAGTTTCTGTCGTAAATTTTTAAGTCTTCCTAGGGTTTCGCTTAGGTTTCTCGGACGTTTCCGACACCTATTAGACGCATCACGAGCTGCACATTTCTTCGCAGGGTTCTGGTCTTGGACGGAGGAGAAATGAAGGAATTTGGATCTCCGACAGAACTCCTCCGAGATGCGAAGTCCATTTTCGCGGCCCTAACTAGGGACGCCGGCATCAATATGCTTCCGTGAAAACGTAATGTGTTTTTTAATGAAACTTTTGTAACAAAATTTTATCTATACTGTTGAGTATGCATCGATTTCCTCAAATATTTGAAATATTAATAACGTTGATCCATCATTTCAACATGATTTATTCCCATTCGGAGACTGTAGCTAGTCGCCTATCCTATGTCCTATAGGAATCCTATTGGTTTTTTCGTTTCAAGTCCCTATGGGATTCCTACAGGAAAACCTATGAGTTTCCCATAGAATCCGATATGGGTAGATCCGAAATGTGCAGTCCTTCGGCGCTCTGCGATCTAGGGAAATTACTAATGCGCTTCAGTTTCAGGCATCCGTTTTGGGTGCTAACCTCTAATAATGCGATCAAACTCCTTTATTCATGGGTTGAAATATCGCACCTTCTGGCTCTGGCACACTCTGGCATATGACACTATCTAAATGACACTATCTAAATGGAGTTTCAGTAAAGAGACGGGCTCGCAGGTTCTGTCTTATCTTCCTTAGGTCGAGAGAAGAATACTATTTCTCTCTCTATCGAAGGAAGTAGAAGTGCAATCTAGCGACATATGTGGGGCGGGGCCAGAAATTATACAGACCTGCGCAGTACATGTATTAATAACGCAAGTGTCCCTACCATGGAAAACCCCTAATGGTTATTTGATTTGCACCAAAATGCAGCGCCAATATTAACCCCGGTCGCCTTATCCGTCGTAAAGCCTGGGTTTCGAAACCCAAAAACTCCTCCCCGAATCCTATTGGTCAGGAGACCTATTAGACCGTATAGGGATCCTATAGGATCCTATACGATCCTATAGGATTTTGGTGTTTCAAAAACCTATAGAAAGTCTATATGTTTCCTATAGGACATTTTCGTAAGGGCAGTGTGATCTCATGAGAACTTTTTCATTTCATTTGTAAAGAAACTCTTATGAGGTCTCCTTATGAGTTTCTCATTACAAAGTTGGGAGACCTCATGAGACTTCTGTTCCAAAAACTCATAAGGACCTCATGAGGTATCTTCAGTAAATCATGATGAAATAAGGTAACAAGCTCGTAGCAGTTCGTCGTGAAGTTTATTCGAGTTTCAGGCGTTAAGGATGATTATTGACATTCATGTGAAAAAGCATCCCAAAAAAATGGCATTCTATAGGTCGCTAAGGTATCACGATCGTCTTTTAACCCTTTCCTGTTTCCCCATTGAGAAATCTGACAAAAATCTCGGGTGGTAGAATGGCTAGGATCTCCTCGCTGGAATGCAAAATAGGGTTCGTGTTTGACGCACGCACAGCTAGAAAGCACCGTCAGAGGTTTTTCAACCTTCAACTGCGTCTCTCACAAAACGAAGGAATGACATATTGATTTCGAGGAGGCATGGCACGAAGAATGCACGACTCGATTTGCTGTTCGCTGCGGACACTTTTCCAGATTCGGTCCGCATTTTTATCCACTGAGAAACTGAAATGAGAAGACAACAGCCCTTCGATGAAAGAATACCTCACAGAATGCGTGGGCCAGACTGCATCAAGAATTTCATATATGAGCGAATCTATTCCAGCAAATGGGCTGAATCAGCAGAGCCTGACTTGGCTTAGTGGTCGTTCCAAGTGGTAATCCGCATTATACTGTACAGGGTGTCCCAAAAGACCCTATCTATTTTGTTGAGATAGGCTGGATTTCAAACAAATGGCTCAATGACTTGAATGCACATGCATTTCCATGCAATATAAAAGTATTGTTTCCGACCGAACTAAAAATACACTGCAATGATCTTTAATCAGTAGTTTCCACATGCGCTTCATCAGTATCTCTGCAAATCTCAAATCGGTCTGCTGCATTGCGGAACACATTTGCGAGCATTTCGGGGTTTATTTTCTGAACGGCCTGTCTAACACGATCTCGGAGATCTGACAAATCTTGAATTTTTCTCCGATGCACCTCTGATTTAATGAAACCCCAAGGAAAGAAATCCAAAGGGGTCAAATCCGGAGATCGCGGTGCCCAAGGCCCGTTTCCCCCCACGTCCAATCAAACGATTTGGAAAACGCCTGTTGAGGTATGTCTGGACAATTCTGGCATAATGACATGGTGCCCCATCCTTCTGATGGACTACATCGAGAATACCATCTTCAAGAAGTTGGGGTTCCAGAAACTGTTGAAGCATATCGAGGTAAATAAAGGGGAATCGAGGTAATCAAGGCTTATGAAATTTTCTTGTGAATTTGTCTCTAATCTCACATTTCATTCCTCTGATGCGACAAGTTACTACCATAACACATTCCTGCACATTCATCATCAATGATATGTATCTGAAATGAAAAAAAAACTGAAAAGTTAAAAATAGTTCAGACAGTAATCTAATGTTAGAATATTGCATAGAAATAAATGCGTAATCATATCATCGAGCCATTTATTTAAAATTCAGCCTATTTCAACAAAATAGATAGGGACTTTCGGGACACCCTGTATTACAGGGGATTTCCAAAAAAAAAACACTCTTTTCCTTTTTGAATAACTCCGAAAATGTCAAATGGAGAGGTTAGATTTTCATGCCAGTACTTGAAGGACATGTTTGAGTGTTATTCCGTAGTATGACCGATATCAACAGATATGCCATAATCTGTCTAAGAGCGAGAGTTCATTGTGAAGAAGTCCTACTAAAGTCAGGGTAGTTTACAGGGAGTTCAACTTCATTCCCGCATTGAATTTAATGTCAGAGCAACTTCATCCAAAAACACCATCAAGTCAGGCTGTCAAAAACTCAATGTATCCTTGATGTCCACATACTGAATGCTCAGCAGAGATGTTCAAAATTGCGCGTACAAAGTGCAGCTTCCCAAACCTCTACAACAGCTTGGCAAAGATCGACAAATTGACTTTTGCTATGCTTTCAATCAATTTACTTTAAAAAAATCATGAAGTCTTCGAGAACATTAGGTTTACGAATGAAACCCACTCCCCCCTTCGATGGTTACGCCGGAAAGCAGAACATGAGATAATGGGCGACAGGGAATCCCCATTACATTGATGATAGGCCGCTCTAACCGAAGTGGGCCACCGTCTGGCGTGCTCTGTGGAGCGCGGGTATAGGAGCCCCGGTGTTCATGGAGGCCATGGTGAAATTTTCCACAAAGAACACTCGTTCCTGCACTGAATATGCCATGCCTATTGATATTGGTCATAGTACGGAATAAAACTCCAAGATGTACTCTTTATACTGCCAAGAAAATAAAGCCTCTGCATTTGTCCTTTTAGGAGTTGTTAAAAAATGAAAAGTCTCAGTGTCTCTGAAAACCCCCCTGCATAAATAATATGCGTTTATGGTGTACTTCTATGACGAACTCGTCGGTCGTGCTTTGAATATTCCGCTCAATATGGTGAGTGCTAAAGAACGCTAGAATCGATATGAGGAGTCAGTTGTAGCCCCTATAAACACCAAAATGCAATATCGAAGTGAAAGAAGACCTCACGGCAGAGCACGGTCGTCCGAAGCTCAAACTCTTGAAAGTGCGAACAAAACCTCATTTCACCGTCCGGCAAGCCCTCTCACAATGGATGCAATCAAATTTTTTCACGACCTCCCATTTATCCCCATTGCAGATTTCAACTGTCGAAGTCCCGACCCCTCCAACCGCACACAGTTTCCCATTCACAGACACAAGGCCGTGTTTCTCCCGTCCCTCCACCAAAGTGGGTCCCCCCAACCATTCATTCTGTCTCGCATCGTACAAGTACAAATCCCTTTGTCTCATCCCTTCCATGGAGACTCCCCCCGTCAGAATGAACTGTCCGCCGTGAGACGCAAGAGCTGGATATATTCTGCCCTCGGGGAGAGGAGCGCACACTTCCCACTTCCGAGTTCGGAGATCCAACCGCTCGTGCCTCGTCCCCTTCCCCCCACCCACCACATGGAGGCAAGAGTCGTGAAGACACCCTCCAGCGCCATACCGCGCAAACCTCATATCCCCGAGTTTGACCCAGCAGGACGCCGAAGCGTCGAAGCGGAATGCCACCCGTTGATTGTCCCCGTCCCAACCCCCACAGGTGAATATCGACGTGGGAGAAGCTGCAGCCGCCTGCCACTCCAAATCCTTGGGAGGCTTCGGCCCTTTCACCCACTTCCCCGAGTCCACGTCGAAGATCCTCATCGCGCCGCAGCCCGTCAGGTAGAGTTTTCTGTGGACAGCTGCAAACGCTCGTCCGAAAGCCTCATCGTTGCAATAGGGGTAGGGAGTTGTCTCATGAACTTCCCAATTTTGATCTGGATCAAGACAATAAACCATCTTCTTGCCGTTTTTCTTCCCGAGGAACCACAATTGCGTCGATGGGACTCCACGAGACCTCGTTTTCTCCTTCGGGACGGTATGCCGGAGTTCGGGAACGTGATAGTCCCTCGCATCTATGCACAGGTGCAGACATCTTGGATTGTCGATAACGAACGGATCCCTGAGGACCACGGTCTTCAGATAATCGTATGGCAGAAGTGGAAGACGAACTTTCTCGAGGAGACACGGCATGTGACATTTTCGCCTTTCGTCGTGATCCACCCAATTCTTCGTCGCCTCGTAAACTTCCTTCTCGGACGAGACTTTCAAATCGTCTCGATCTAAGAAGCCTTTCAGCGTCTCCACGGAGACCTTAAGGAATTCCTCCGTACGGATGAAATTGCTGAAACGAAGCGCAATGACGCCACTGGCCGCCTCCCTCAAATCCTTGTAGTTATGCTCCTCGGCGATGCTGAAAATACGAAAGGAATTCTCGGCACTCAAGTATTCCCCGAGAGTCTTGCTCAACTTGTCGCAGAGACGTTTCAGACCGAGAAAATTCGCATCCTGAAAAGCAGCCAAAGCCCCCTCCTCCCTATTGATGATCACCCTCGCCCCATGAACGTAATACCAAACCGCCCTGAAGCCCAACTTCGTGAACCCCGCCATCCTGATCTCCCTCTCCGTCCGATCCCTGAAGTCAGTCGAGAACATCTGACGGAAATACGGCGAGACCGCCGCGAGGATCCCCTTGCAGGAGTAGAACCTCGCGTCTTCGACCAGGAGGACGACGTCGCACCAGCTGGGCCCGGAGCTGAAGTCCTTGGTAATGTCCATCGCCAGTCCATTGTGATCTTCCAAGTCCTTCTCGATCACGATCATTTTCTTCTTATTGCCGCTGGAAGCCGCAGTAGCCATCTTGTTTCCGATTCAAGGCGTGCACAACAGCGTTTCGTGCAGAAGACGCAGAGTCACCAAGCACAGCGAAAGTGGAAAGCGAGGAGGAAAATTCTGCCGACTATCTCCTGGAACCCGGAGAACGGAACATGACTCACGCACAGATAACGCCGTCACTGTGGAAATGTCGATAGCGAGCCTAAACAGGAGCCGAGAGACGAGAGAGGGATTGACACAAGAACAGATAAGAAGGAGCCCTCTAAGGGAAATGTAGCCTATTGCTGATTATGGTATATGGTATAGCTCATATGAAAGGTCTGAAATAACAGAATCCAATTATTGCCACGAAAAGAAGTGTTTCGCGAAACTTGAATTACATTTTTTATGTACTAATTTCTTATAATTTTACTCCCCCATTATCTGCTGTGGGAACCAACGTAACAAGACCAAAATAGCAGTGCTAAATTGCAGTGCTAAATAGCAGTGCTAAATAGCAGTGCTAAATTGCAGTGCTAAATAGCAGTGCTAAATAGCAGTGCTAAATTGCAGTGCTAAATTGCAGTGCTAAATTGCAGTGCTAAATTGCAGTGCTAAATTGCAGTGCTAAATTGCAGTGCTAAATGCGTCTATCAGCTGTTTCTATCGAAGGCGTCCATATGCAAGAAGCTGTGCTAATCCACTAATGGGGCTGCCTCCAAAAAAAAAGTTTCACGTAGCTCTTATTTTCGCGGCAATAATTAGATTCTACCACGTCAGACTTTTCATATAAGCTATACCATGCATTTCAAGCTGGCATAGTTTGAGCGTCATGAAATTCGGGGGACACACGTGCCTGAAAACCGTTACATTAATATTAATAATTTCAGTTTAAGGCATCAGTTTTCGAAGTTCGTAATGCGGTCAAACTCTTTTGCTCAATTCCTACACTTTTGGCTCCGACACCTTTAAAAAAAAAAAGTGTCTTAGAACATAGTAACGCCAGGTGACTCGTAGCATGAGGATCACGGAGTAACATTCGTCAGTGCGTCGTTTATTGTTCCATCGGTGAATTCCATTCCTGTCCATGGTCGACACGCTCTTGATTGCATATCGATCTCCGAAAAAGGTAGAAGGGAATAATAGCAAGCACATGAACCGCATGAGCCAATTGAGAGTTTTAACGCAATAAATCTTTATAGACTACGTTCACTGTATGGGGAGTTTTTTCATTATCTCTATATCTATTTTAGGCACAATTACTTTTATGGAATCCCTTTTCCTAACTCAACTTAATGCTACGTACAGTTGTACATGAGGAAATACGTCATTCATGAAGGCAGATTATAGCTATTTATGTTTCTGCTTAGTTGATGTACGAGCTTAGAAATGGCATTGGTCTAAACGTCCTGCATTGGACATAACCACTCCAAATCGGAAAATCGAGGGAAAAATCTTCCTTGCCGTTTCCCTGCTGCCAAAAATAAATGACACTAATTCGCATCCACAAACAAGAAAGGCATAGGGCAAAGACCACGCTCTGCATGCCAAAGCAGCAAGTTTTCCGTTCAAATAGGCCGAAAAGTTCCTCGATGCCATCGAGTCGAGATCGATGCAGGCCTGAGCGTCCGTCCAAAAGGTTAGATATGTGCCTACTGAATCGGTCCCTTCAGGGCACGTACCTCTAATGTCCAACTGTTACCTGTAGTTTGCAGGCCAACAGCTGCTCGTTTTCTATTCCGCTTCCTTAGAAGAGTGTGTATGAGAATGGAGAATGGTATTGGCCTAAGCGTCCATCCATGGGCTAGGCCTAAGCCTGCGAAATCAACCCCCCCCCCCCTTGGAAATTGCCCCCAAGGCACGTAACCCCACCCCCCCTCTCGAAGTCGGAATTCCTCCCGAGCGAACAATCTAGCGGTTACATGCACTTCCCTCGATGACAGAGGAAGGAATGCGTGCATGAGAATGGCATGGGCTTCCCAATAGCTACTTGTGTACCAAGTTTCAGATTTCTAACTTCTCTGGAACGTGGTTAGAATTAGCGTCATTCAGTCAGTCACGATCGTCATATATATTAAACACATATCTCACGTACCAAAGGGAATACAAATTAAATATTTTGTATCTTGGAGTTTCACGTAAGACCGGTTAACTCTGAAAATGTTCAATTCTTTTCTGAGATGGTCGAGCGCCAACCCTTTGCCAGTTGGCATGGAATGTCCCATATACCCCGTATACCACTATACTGCGGTCCGGCGCTCATCGTCCAGCCTAGTTTGTTCCTTTATGCATTCGGACCCCTTGGAGCCAGTGCATCCAAACTTTGCATGGCCTCCTCTTCCATCCAGGGGAAATTCGAGGACAATGTCTCGATCCAAAAAGTCCACTCCCGTAGTACTTTTCCAAGGGGCTGTAGTGCCTGAGACTGAGAAAAGTGGTAGCATCCCTGACGGACGATCAAGAGGCCCGGGTTCGTTTCCCGGCCGTCCCCAATTCAGGGATAATTCTGAGCACACACAAGAAAGTATGCGAGGTCGTATTACTCCACGAGACCCCGACGCCCTCTTTCCGATAACGAATCCAAATCCTGATCGCTGCCGAAGGGTGCGTGGAGTGAGACTCGCCTCTCATTACATCGCGTCGGCGTCCTTCTTCCGGGGAAACGGCATTATTAAACGGCCCCATTAGGTTCGCATTGTCCTCGGATGGGAGATCTTCAAAAAACGGATTCGGAGGATGGAGATCGTGTCCAGATGATATTCAAATAATGCTTCAGTCATGAAACGGCTCATACGAACAAAATATACTGTTGAGACCTGGCATATCAACGTCGACTCAACGCGAGCGTGCTACTTGGGAGTGACCTTGAGAACGACGAAATCATCTCGGGAGATCGGAATGTTCATTTTCCACTCGAAGGCGACTCTTTGCGTGGAGAAGTCGGAACCCGAACCAGCGGGGAATTCCCTTCGGAGCATTTCTCCAAAATCGTCGCGATGGAGGGATTAACCGAAGATTAATTAATTGCGATCCTGTATAATCCGACCGTCCTTTCGCTTTCGTTCGGCGAAGCAGCAGGATTTTCTCGTATTGGGATGGTCACCATGACCGACGTAAGATGGCACCTCGGTCGCCTATCCAACTGCTCGCCCGTAACGAAAGTAAGCCAAGCCATTGAGTTCTTTTTTCCTTCTTACGGCAAAGCCTAATACATTGGTATCCTACAATATAATTATGCAAAGGTCAATTTCAAAGGTCAATTTTATTCCTCAGGAAGGAAGAAGAGTATTCAGTCTTTCAAGAAAACCCCACGTTGTCCACTCCACCCTGACATCCACTCAGCGTCAGAATCCTCACGAGAATTCAAGCCCACAAGGATCGGGTGGATGGGTGCTTGCCAGGGACGCAGAGGAACACGGTTAGCGATTGGATGCACGCGTTGATGCATGGGATGCACATGCATCAAGCATATATCAAGCAGAATATATTGGGATGCAAGTACTTCATCGCAGAACTCAAGACCAGCGCATTAAGGTACTTAGTACCTCAGGCATCAGTCTTCATTAGCTCCATGATGCGCTTCCTGATTACTCGAAGCTAGAAAGCTGCTTCACGATACTGATGCGAGCCGAACCAGCCTCGCATCAGCGACAGCAGCAGTCAAGAGTCGGACCGATGCCCTCATGTTCGTTCCCAAGTACCCATCTGCCACATTCCCCAACGTACTGATGTCCTGTCTCCAGCGCATTAGCAAGCCTCATCACCTTCCATTATCAAGCCTCATCACCTTCCATCATCAAGCCTCATCACCTTCCATTATCAACGCCTTTCTCCATGTTGCCCAGTCTCGCGCCATAGGTTTTTTTTTCTTTCTCTTTTCTTGCGAGCTGGTCTCACAGGTTCTTTCGGCCCTCATTCACTTCTTTCTCTTTCCATTTACATGCGTTTAATCCCCTTAAGCTAATCTAATCAAATCTCACAATGGCATAATCTCAATCGTCGAAATTGCCCTGGATGGTCCTGCGCCTGCTCGTCCCCGTTAAGTTCGGATGCGCATTTTATGGATGAAGTGAAGGCGAACATTTTTCAATTAGTTATTTATGCGGATCAGGGGATGCATGCATCCTCAGGATGCATGCATCCCTATAGGAACCCCACAGGTTATATTACAAACCCATTAGACTTTTATATATTCCTATTGGATTCCTAT
>CAJPEV010003865.1:10924-26985 GCA_905338385.1 Darwinula stevensoni
CTCAAAGCAGATGCTGCAGCCGTACGTGAAGGACTGTCGTAAACTGACGACGTGTTTGGTAAGCGACAAAAATATGGCATATGATGATCATTGCCGGCATTTTCCATGGCAACAACGTCTGTAGTCAACAAATCCCCGTACTCACATTTTTGGTTGTGAGCATTGCGTCCTGGAAGGCATTAAGTACAATGGAATTATTATTGCAAACAATAGGAACTTACGCCCAATAGCGTTGAGACTTTTTGGCTATTGACTCAATAAGTATCGGCTTCGTGTTTTGTTTGACACGTCAATAGTGAGAATCCTTTTATCTCTCCAGGAGGAGTTTCCCGGAATAATGGAATGACAGACTGATTCTTATTCACGTTTAAAATAGCCGAATTCTGCATGTGTGTACTTGTCAACAACAACCTGATGCTTCCATTTAGACACTCGGGCTGACCCATAGCCTTTCCAAGTATTTTAGCTACGGTACTCCGCATCTGTTGAAACAAGGCCGCATGTCACGAAGATCACACGGCAGAAACTGCTGGATCTGGGCTGGGAGGTTCTGCTTCGCCATCCGTATAGCCCAGATCTGGCGCCAGCCGACTATTATCTCTTCCGCGCTCTGGACAATCATCTTCGCCAGAAAGGGTTCAACGATCACGCCGAGGTCGAAAACTGACTGATTTTTTCGACTCACAGCCAACTCAGTTCTACAGGGATGGAATCAGGAGGTCTGCTTGATCGTTTGCAGAAAGTGATTGTGATGGCGATTACTTTGTTGAGAGAACTTTTTCTTTTAAAAAAAAACTCTATTGTATGGAATGTTTTCGAAATGGCAAGAACTTTCCGATCGACCCAAATCAATTCAAAATTAGCATCTAATTCGGCTATCGCGAATTCATTGAGAAGAATGAAACGGTTTTCTCCACCTGCCAGCAATTCTTCACTTGTCATCTAATGATGAGGAAGTAGAAAAGCCTGGAAATCGGGAAACAGTGTTTTGCAAATGAGTCGAACGACCTTTAACATTGCGCATGGCCTGAGTTATCTTGTAGGTTACGCCACCGTCTCATCCTGAGCGATAACAAATGAAAGACCTCCTATTTACAGGTGGTAGGCGAAGTACTGTGGCGGAGCGTAATTAGCTAATCAGGGAATCCTCGACCCATTGATCAAATATGACATTGCGCGGCCTGTAGGAAAGGATGGACCAGTCGTTGACACAGGATCGTTGCTAAGTACCATGTTGGGCAGTCATACACACTCATATTCCCAGGTCCGGATGTCGAATACTCGACACACTTAAGCTCTTTACGAGAACGATCATACATGCATGATTTCAAATCTCGCGCCTCTTGGAGAAAAACTGAATTACTTTGAAAGCCAAGCCAGTATCATGGATTGTGCTGCCGTCTTCTGAGATTTGCCCTGATCTATTTTCCTTAACAAAAGCCCTACAAAATTATTTTTAGCGATGTTTTTCTTGAGCCATGTGCATCGTGTTACCAACGTATGAACACAAGATGGCTGCTCGCAGAGTACGTAAGATTCATGTTCCACAAATCAGTGAGATATTGATGACTGTGGAGTCGGAAGACGATAGTGATTATAATGATGACGTTGAGGAAGTCGGTATGACAATTCTGGGAAACATTTCATGTGCACTTTTTGTCTTGTAAAAAAATTTCCACTGATTTCCCTTACCTTGATGTTTATTACTGTGACCGAGTTCTAGCATTCATGACCCTGCCATAAATTGCTTCCAAGTACCATGAACAGCGTTCAGGAATGTAAGGGCATATAACTCGATGGATCCCAGTGAATCAAGTCTGAACATCGAACTAGGAAACTAGATTTCACATTTTATTTTCGTTTCTCTGGTTTAGGTGGACACCATGAAAAGTTTCATATGTCGATTTAGAGGTGTAGCAATCCGCTAAAATTTCCTTCTCCCCTTCATGGAAGTTGGACCTTCTTTCGAGATTGATGTGAAAATTATGATAATGACTTGGATGGCATCAGGGGAGACGCTCAGCAAATACAAAACCAAACCAGAAATTGTGGTACACATAGCAGCAACAAATGAAAGTACCAATCCATTATTTCTCCTGCATGAACGTTATCTCAAGAAAAAAAAACATTCGTGAGGAAAGTGCTAGACATAAAAAACATACAGAAGTGAAAAAAATAAGTATGATAACACGAAATCCCTGGAAATTTAGTCAGGTGTGCTCACTCCCAAGGATTTCTCAAGGTTCAAAACAATTACTTGGAATTGTCACAAGTGCATTCTTTCACATGAGTTTCGACTGATGTGAAAGAACGCACTTGTGACACCAATGCACCAATTTTAATGCTTGAACAATAATAATGAATATTTATGTCAGATTGCATATGAGGGTAAAATAAGTCATTAAATCTCAGTTGTTCAATGCTTACGTTCTAATTGGTGGTTTCCAAGTTACTTCATTGAGTCCAAATATATCCATACTAGCGAGTTTGAGTTGGTTTACTATGGTCGCGCCTTCGGCGCACCATTACCTTGGATAGTGATTAATTCATTCATTTTTTTTGCGAAATGGCAAACACGTATTGAAAGTACGTCCCCATTGAAATGGGTGACAAATGGAGTCGAAAGTCTTGATTTTTATCTAAATCATTACTTCTATGATTCTATGTGTGCCTAACTTCAAATCTTTTCATGTCTCCTTTTTTGTAAGGGTGGATAATTCCTTTTTGGAATACTCCCCTCCAATAATCTACGTTAAGGAAACATATTTCAAAAGTAGGATTTTTCCTGTACTCAGGCATTAAACAGATACTTCTGAGGGAAGATTATATTTTCTGTCTCTATTTCCGTGAATAAAAAAAAATCAGGAAAATTGGACTGAAAAAATGTGGCCTGATTTGTTTTAACGATTTTTTTCTTTTGAAATGTAGACTCAGGGAACTCCATGACACCCAGTTTCAGCCTTATACGTTTCCCCTTTTTGCTAGAGGAAAAAAAGTTATTTGGAAGTGCGACCCACTGAAAAGCTGTGCTTTGAGGAGACGCACAAAAAAGTTGAATTTTTCCTTACACCAACATCACGTCCGTTATGCGTGCGTCATCTACTTTTCTATTTTTGCCTGATCCGGTAGGATAGGAAAAATTATTTGAGAACGTTACGTCCCCAAGAAATATGCCCCCTCCTACAATATCTTTTGGAAAAATTGACGTTTACCATTTGGGCTCAGTGCATCAATGGTCCCGTTCTTGCCAATTTTTATCTTTCCATGTGTCTCCGTTTGAAGCAAAGAGAACTATTTGAAAATATGTTGCCCGAAAGGTGTGCCCCTATGGCATTCATCACCACTTTTCCTGAACTCAGCAAAACGAATAGCTACTTAGTCCGTCAGCTACTCACGATCGTCTATGTATTATACTAGCGAGTTTGTTTGCCCGCAGGGCAAATAAACTCGCTATGGTCGCGCCTTCGGCGCTCCATTACCTTGGTTAGTGATTAATTCACTTATTTTTTCCGAAATGGGAAACACGTATTAAAAGTACTTCCCATTGACATACGTGAAGTACGGGGACGAAAGTCTATATTTTGTTTTAAAAAAATCATTACTTCTATGATTTCTAGTGTGCCTAACTTGAAATCTTTTCATGTGTCACATTTAGTAAGGGAGGAGAATACATTTTGAATAAGTTCCCTCCTATAATCAACACTAAGTGGATATATTTCAAAAGTAGGATTTTTCCTATACTCAGCCATCAAACAGGTCCTTCTAAGAGAAGTTTTAAGTTTTCTGTCTCTGTTTCGTTGGAGGAAAAAAATTCAGGAAAATGGAACGGAAAAAAGTGACCCGATGGGTTTTAACGATTTTTTTTTCCTATAGGCTCAGGGAACTCCATGCCACCAAGTTTCAGCTTTATACGTTTCCCTTTTTTGCTGGAGTCATGATGATCTCAAGTTCCATGCCGTCTTGGATGTGTCATGTGTCACAATCAGGTTGCGACTTACGTGCACGCTTGAGGGGGACAACCGCAGAACCCATCTTCCCTGAAGACCTTCTCGTAACTTTTTTTCCAAACTTCCTTCAAACCATTCATTGAAAATATACGATTTTGAGAGCAGCACCATTACGTTCCTATGTTTTCTGAAATGTATCACCAGAACTACCGGATTTGTATCATTTTCAAACAATTCTTAGGCATACACGAATACACTATGAGACGAGTCTGCCATTAACACTAAAAACCAGTGTTGAATGCCTCACTTGTATCGTTGCAATTCTTCGACTTGTTCTTGCTACTTCGCAGAATATCCAGGCAGCTTTCAGCTTCAGGAGTCTTTTGAAAGAAGCACAGTCGGAGACACAGCTAATCAAGCAATGAAAAACACAAGAAAATAATTTTGGGATACATTTCAACTGGTCCTAGCACTCCTAAATCAAATTCACCTGCTTTGAATATTTTGTTTTCTCTGTGATCTTGAAGACCGTGGGATCGAATCGCTGCACTAAATAAGAATCAAAGGCGCAATTTCCTCTAATGTCTGTATGAATTCGTTCAAACTCCACCTTCCTCATGCCGACGTAGGAAATTGTTTGCATGTTTATGTCAAATCCCTCCTCAAGGGGAGAGGGCTCCGTTCCGGGAGAATGGATCGACAGCCTGAATAGGACTCAATAGAACATCCAATGCGGTGGCAGAGTAGGACTCGCTATTGTTTACTTTCTGGAGGATAAATGTCCACCATCCGCTTCATGACACCGCCTCGCATTAATCGATTAGTCCCTTAGGAGCTGTCATTGATCAAATATGACATTGCCCGGCCTGTAAGAAAGGAGGGACCAGTCGTTGACACAGGATCGTTGCTAAGCACCATGTTGGGCAGCCATACACGCTCATATTCCCAGGTCCGGATGTCGAATACTCGACACACTTAAGCTCTTTACGAGAACGATCATACATGTATGATTTGAAATTTCGCGCCCCTTGGAAAAAAAACTGAATTACTTTGAAAGCCAAGCAAGTATCATGGATTGTGCTGCCGTCTTCTGAGATTTGCCCGGATCTATTTTCCTTAACAAAAGCCCTACAAAATTATTTTTAGCGATGTTTTTCTTGAGCCATGTGCATCGTGTTACAAACGTATGAACATAAGATGGCTGCTCGCAGAGTACGTAAGATTCATGTTCCACAAACCAGTGAGATATTGATGACTGTGGAGTCGGAAGACGATAGTGATTATAATGATGACGTTGAGGAAGTCGGTATGACAATTCTGGGAAACATTTCATGTGCACTTTTTGTCTTGTAAAAAAATTTCCACACAGTGAGATATTGATGACTGTGGAGTCGGAAGACGATAGTGATTATAATGATGACGCTGAGGAAGTCGTTATGACAATTCTGGGAAACATTTCATGTGCACTTTTTGTCTTGTAAAAAAATTTCCACCGATGACCCTTACCTTGATGTTTATTACTGTGACCGAGTTCTAGCATTCATGACCCTGCCATGAATTGCTTCCAAGTACCATGAACAGCGTTCAGGAATATAATGGCATATAACTAGATGGATCCCAGTGAATCAAGTCTGAACATCGAAATCGAAAACTAGATTTCACATTTTATTTTATTTTCTCTGGTTTAGGTGGACACCATGAAAAGTTTCATATGTCGATTTAGAAGTGTAGCAATCCGCTAAAACTTCCTTCTCCCCTTCATGGAAGTTGGACCTTCTTTCGAAATTGATTTGAAAATTATGATAATGATTTGGATGGCATCAAGAGAGAAGTTCAGCAAATACAAAACCAAACCAGAAATTGTGGTACACATAGCAGCAACAAATGAAAGTACCAATCCATTATTCCTCCTGCATGAACGTTATCTCAAGAAAAAAAAACATTCGTGAGGAAAGTGCTAGACATAAAAAACATACAGAAGTGAAAAAAATAAGTATGATAACACGAAATCCCAGGAAAATTAGTCAGGTGTGCTCACTCACAAGGATTTCTCAAGGTTCAAAACAATTACTTGGAATTGTCACAAGTGCATTCTTTCACATGAGTTTCGACTCATGTGAAAGAACGCACTTGTGACACCAATGCACCAATTTTAATGCTTGAACAATAATAAATAATGAATATTTATGTCAGATTGCATATGAAGGTAAAATAAGTCATTAAATCTCAGTTGTTCAATGCTTACGTTCCAATTGGTGGTTTCCAAGTTACTTCATTGAGGCCAAATATATCCATACTAGCGAGTTTGAGTTGGTTTACTATGGTCGCGCCTTCGGCGCACCGTTACCTTGGTTAGTGATTAATTCATTCATTTTTTTGCGAAATGGCAAACACGTATTTAAAGTACGTCCCCATTGAAATGGGTGACAAATGGAGTCGAAAGTCTTGATTTTTATCTAAATCATTACTTCTATGATTCTATGTGTGCCTAACTTTAAATCTTTTCATGTCTCCTTTTTTGTAAGGGTGGATAATACATTTTGGAATACTCCCCTCCAATAATCTACCTTAAGGAAACATATTTCAAAAGTATGATTTTTCCTGTAATCAGGCATTAAACAGATACTTCTGAGGGAAGATTATATGGTCTGTCGCTATTTCCCTGAATAGGAAAAAAATGAGGAAAATGGGACTGAAAAAATGTGGCCTGATTTGTTTTAACGATTTTTTTTCTTTTGAAATGTAGACTCAGGGAACTCCATGACACCCAGTTTCACCCTTATACGTTTCCCCTTTTTGCTAGAGGAAAAAAAGTTATTTGGAAGTGCGACCCACTCAAAAGCTGTGCTTTGAGGAGACGCACAAAAAAGTTTAATTTTTCCTTACAACAACATCACGTCCGTTATGCGTGCGTCATCTACTTTTCTATTTTTGCCTGATCCGGTAGGATATGAAAAATTATTTGAGAACGTTACGTCCCCAAGAAATATGCCCCCTCCTACAATATCTTTTGGAAAAATTAACGTTTACCATTTGGGCTCAGTGCATCAATGGTCCCGTTCTTGCCAATTTTTATCTTTCCATGTGTCTCCGTTTGAAGCAAAGAGAACTATCTGAAAATATGTTGCCCGAAAGGTGTGCCCCTATGGCATTCATCACCACTTTTCCTGAACTCAGCAAACGAATAGCTACTTAGTCCGTCAGCTACTCACGATCGTCTATGTATTATACTAGAGAGTTTGTTTGCCCGCAGGGCAAATTAACTCGCTATTTTCGCGCCTTCGGCGCTCCATTACCTTCGTTAGTGATTAATTCACTTATTTTTTTCCGAAATGGGAAACACGTATTAAAAGTACTTCAAATTGACATACGTGAAGTACGGGGACGAAAGTCTTTATTTTGTTTTAAAAAATTATTACTTCTATGATTTCTAGTGTGCCTAACTTGAAATCTTTTCATGTGTCACATTTAAGTGGATATATTTCAAAAGTAGGATTTTTCCTATACTCAGCCATCAAGCAGGTCCTTCTAAGAGAAGTTTTAAGTTTTCTGTCTCTGTTTCGTTGCAGGCAAAAAAATTCAGGAAAATGGAACGGGAAAAAGTGACCAGATGGGTTTTAACGAATTTTTTTTTACTATAGGCTCAGGGAACCCCATTCCACCAAGTTTCAGCTTTATACTTTTCCCTTTTTTGCTGGAGTTATGATGATCTCAAGTTCCATGCAGTCTTGAATGTGTCATATGTCACAATCAGGTTGCGACTTACGTGCAGGCTTGAGGGGGACAACCGCAGAACCCATCTTCCCTGAAGACCTTCTCGTAACTTTTTTTTTAAACTTCCTTCAAACCTTTCATTGAAAATATACGATTTTGAAAGCAGCACCATTACGTTCCTATGTTTTCTGAAATGTATCACCAGAACTACCGGATTTATATCATTTTTAAACAATTCTTAGGCATACACGAATACACTAGGAGACGAGTCTGCCATTAACACTAATAAGCAGTGTTGAATGCCTCACTTGTATCGTCGCAATTCTTCGACTTGTTCTTGCTACTTCGCAGAATATAATGATCCATGCAGCTTTCAGCTTCAGGAGTCTTTTGAAAGAAGCACAGTCGGAGACACAGCTAATCAAGCAAGGAAAAACACAATAAAATAATTTTGGGATTCATTTCAACTGGTCCTAGCACTCCTAAATGAAATTCACCTGTTTTGAATATTTTGTTTTCTCTGTGATCTTGAAGACCGTGGGATCGAATCGCTGCACTAAATGAGAATCAAATGCGCAATTTCCTCTAACGTCTGTATGAATTCGTTCAAACTCCACCTTCCTCATGCCGACGTAGGAAATTGTTTGCATGTTTATGTCAAATCCCTCCTCAAGGGGATAGGGCTCCGTTCCGGGAAGATGGATCGACAGCCTGAATCCTTCCGTTGGTGAGAGAAGAGTTGGAACGCTTTATTTTTCTCCTTTGTAGTTGAAGGCGAGACACTTCCCAAACGCTTCCGTATCCAAAACGACGAAATCTCTGGAATTACCGGATTACAAGTGTATTACTTCTTGGTATTCCTTGTTTTTTTAGTGATCGACCAAATCTTTTTTTCTTGAATTTAAACAATGGAGACCAGATTCTACGATGAAGTTTCTAGGTAGTACTCCAGGATGTTTTGAATGAACTGTTTGAAAAGAAATGCTCAACAATGTACGTTCTTCTCATTGCCATGGCCTGAGTGCCATACATTTAGGAAAATAATTGAATGTTTTTTTCACCACTATTACCACGTCTTCACTATTCGTGCTGTGCTTCAGCATTAGTGAGACCTCCAGTCGGAAAAGTCGTGAGAATAATACAAATTGTTCCTTACTGCTCTCTACACGGTTCCTTATTGAAGCTGCAATGGCGTATTGACTTCCTAATATCAGCGAATGCATCCTCGCTGTCGTATATGGGATGAGTCAGAGAGCCTTCTAACGTGTAGAAGCGGGTTTCAAGAAAGCGCTCGAGTTCCCAGATGAAATCTTCCGTCGAGATCGATGTCATATTATCTACGAGGCACAAAGCCAAAATCCCATTTCATATCGGAAGGATCGAATTCCACAGTGTTACAATTGTTATATGCTAAGAATGCACGAAATAGAGCCATATTGGAACAATCAAGAATATTGAATGACTTCATTCCTGGCGATCGATGGTCTGAGCCCGTCTGATTACCAGAGTAATTTTCATTATTCATGACTCGATCCCCATCGCCTCTCTTCTTGGGAGTCGATGAAGGCTTCACGTCTGTCTCCTCCGGATGAAAATCTACGAAAGTGTTTATTCATCCAAGATATGGGGTGGTATTCACGACCGAGCAGTAACTTAATTCGGAATTAGCCCAATTGGGAATTAGCAAATGCTGAAGCTCGCCATTATCCTCTATTAATATTCACAAACTAATGCTCAGCTTCACATTTGTTAATGCTATACATAAGAATCGATTCAAAGATGTTGAACCTGCCGCTGTCATCCGGCCTCCCGTTTTCTATATGGTATCTATCATTTGGCATCTATTATCGCTTTAACTGAAATCTACCCGCTATGGCTGAAAGTGGCAGGAAGCAATGGCAAACAATTTTATTTTCAGTTTATGAAAATACGTATGAATCAATTATCTGGGCAAAATACAACCGCTTTTTCACGCAGGAGAGCCAACCTTTGCCTTTGAGGTCACCGTGTTCCAACCGAGCTTTGTGCCTTGAATTTGAAAGATCCTTCTGTCATGTATTAGCCAACGAGTCACAACACTGCTGACCTTGATGTTGCGACCAACTACGACTTGACGATCGATAGTGAGGGTTTAATAGCGATTCCTGTACACTTATGCCAGTGGAAAATGTGTAAACCTCGAAGGCCCGAATGCTGGAACCTCCTTTATTTTGCGGTCCTTTAAGAATACATGGATTTCCGTGGGGGAATAGGAGCTTAAAAGCTCATTTATCTTCCAAAAATGAGTTTTTGCGTTCGAGCATTAATCTCCACATGGGTTCAATATATTATTCCATTCATTCCTGGGAAGTCTGCAATTGCTTTAAAATTTAACTACATCTCCTTCAAATTACCTGGAAATTTGACAATTTCTTGACGGGGATACAGAATCACACAGAGAAATCGCTTCACGGTCATTCGCACCGTTACTTGTGACACATGTAAGAGGTCTCCAGCAAAAACTTGGAAATATTTTCGTCAATAGACGCCAACAACAAAGCGCTCGCAACAGTGGAGATAGTACTGACCCATTGCGGTTATCAAGTCCCAGCATGGATGGTTTTGCCGTTGGATCCAGATCCGAAGCCTTACATAGCAATAGCCATGCACGAAATCTTCTCTTCAAATTTTCCTCGGAGTATAGAGCGAAGGGATCCTGCCTGTCGCGAGGCAACATGGGATTCTCCAAAAATTCATTTTCACAACTTCCCCAATTGTTTCAACTTCCGAGAAAAGAAGGTGCTGCCATGCTGAAAAATACACTTCTCGCACGCATCTTAACCTGTTGAGGGCGACTTGCCTCATATGAGGCCCGAATGTAGTCTTGCGCGCGGGGAGTAAATGCCTCATTTGAGACATTTAATTGTTAAAAGGATCAATTCTGGGGCTTTAAGGAAGTTCAATGGATGTTTATTAGTGCATATACTCATTAATATTGCTCATACATCAAATTTGCATTTTTTTTTAAACTCAGGCCCTGGGGTACTGCAATGGCCAAAAAAACCTAGTCCTCAACAGGTTAATGTGGACTGACGACTTTAAAGTTGATGATATCCAACTTTAAGCTCATAATTAAAAGTTTCTTCCGATAATGCCCAGCTTCTGTTAATGTTCGTTTGCGAAGGCAACAGCCATTAAATTTCCTGTCTTAACGCCAAACTAGGCGTCTTAATTCGCAATTAGCGCTACTGTTAATTTGTGAATACCACCCATGATATGTCTTTTTCACATTAAAATCCGTCGCCTATAGGTATCTCCAACCAATGTTGAACAAAGAAAATCTGTGATCCTAAGTTTCACACCAGAGCCATCCCAAGTTGGGACAAATGTAAAAAAAATCATGAAAATGTCGGTTGGTCTATGACAGCTCATTTATGGACACCATTGCTCAATTACAGTATTAAGGGGAATGGTTGGATACTATTTACCTATCAGGTGTTGGTTGCCAGTCGTGTACATGGAAATTTTGTTCAAACGCTTTGAAGTACATTTAATCTGCTAATAATAATAATATAAATATCTAATGATCCGAATCGATCGAACGAGTAAAATTCGCTTGAAAATGCATTGCGACTGTGGTGCAGGGTGTTCACCCTGAAAAAGTGATTCGAGGTCCAAATGACTTTACCTTCACAAGAGAAATAAATTCTCCTTTGATATTTGCAGCGACTATGTGAAACATGAGGGCCATTCGATATTTTTAATCATCAGAACCTGTCCTCCTTTTGGATTTGGCCTCGGTGTTTCCTATTGTATCGCTTTGGGTAGTTCTTCTTTCCTCGAAAGAAGAATCACTAAGGTGAGTAAAACAATCGCTTGCTACAAGAACTCCGTCGGATTTTGGATTCGCAAACAGTGGAACTGCTCGTTGGTCGACGATAAAGGAAGCGATCGCGTGAGCCTGTCAGACTTGGATTCAGACCGAAAAAGACAAAAAAAGGTACTACGAGCCATTAATGGTGAAAACCATTGATTATTCGTAATCTTGTCTATCAAACAAGTGGCTCACTTGGTAGAAAGCATGGCTTCTAGGGCAGGGCCACATGCACGAAGCCAAGTAAGCCTCAATAACGCTTTTATACCCGAGTGCAAACAAAGGAGTGTTTGAGAAGAGAGACCCCGAATCAACAGACACTCTTGTTTCTAGGCGTAAAATATTTATGAAAAACAGTGTACACCTGGACACGCCCACGATGGGGCAACTTGAATCTCCCTGGGGAATTAACGCGGGTGTGGAAGAACATTTTGTGTCGGAAGAGGTGCGGTTTAAGCGGGAGGATAGGTCAGACCGAATTCTAGAATAGGAGCGCGCTCTTGGAAGTATTTTTGTATATTTAAGGGCACACGGAAATAGATTAGTCTATAAATACCAACACCAATCAGTGTTGCAATGGGAGTTTCTAAGTGTCTCGTAATCTTCTGTTTTTCATCATATGACCTTCACGAGATAATTTTTTTGGATGCATAACTACCACAGTTTTCAAGGAGACTATACGCAGTTCACGTCCGAAAGAAGTTGGCAGAAGAGGAAATTCGGAAATGACCGATTTTGTGGGTAACATAATTTCATGAGATTATGCAAAATATGCATCGCATGAGCCAATTCAAATTTATGCCATGCGATATTTGGTTCGTCTCGGTCACCCTCAACGGAAGCCCCTATAACATAGTTGGACATGAAATATTCATTATGTATTCTACAATATTTCCGAACCCTCGTACAAGAAACTTTAGTCGACAGGGAAAAGGTTGCAGATTCACGGTAACTATTGGTGAAGGGTTTCATGCAGGTTTTTTGCACTCCGTTTTCATCCTTGCAACTTTCCACATCAGCGAAGACAGAGGGCAGATCAGCCGGTCTCTGCTGGCACGCGTCTTCCGCCCTCGATAGCTTCTCTAGCACCGTCCCCAGTTCCTCATTCAGCTTCAAGAGTCCGCGGATGTCGCGGGAAAGCCCTGGCTCATCGGCGTGATCAGCCGGCTTCAGCAAGAACGGGCTGCGGCGGCAGATCGTGACGGCAGGGAAGGGTAGAGGTCCCTCCGTGTCCAACTAGTCGGCAAAAATCACCTTTCTTTCTTGCAAAAAAGGCCACACGAGAAGCATTGGAGACTCTATACCTGGAATGTCGTCGTCGTCGGGCCTGAAATGTACATCTGGGTTGTATCGACGATTCCGTAGACTGTGAACCCCGATGCGATGAGAAAAATAAAAATCCAAAAGAGTTTTCTGAACCGAGAGGAGTCCAGATACACGGAACGACCAATGGCCTGGATGGAGAATTCCCCACAATCAACACAGCTCGTCGTTATTTTGGCTATATCTCGGAGGATCAATCTGTAAATTGCTGTAAATTTCAATTTCAAGGTAAACCATATCTCATGTGCATGTTAATCATGCGAGGGAGGTGTCTCAGAGAAACCAGCAAAAACGTAGTTTCCATCTATTATTCAAGCATCACTCAAGTTTCTATTGCTTCCGCATTTGCATTCATTCTAATTAGTATAGGATTTCGAAGGTGCTGTTGGGGAAAATCAGTATTTCTTTTCAGCTGGCTTCCAAACCCACAGTACAAGGTAAACGCCGTTTCAGAAGAATCAATTTGTAAAGGAATTAACTATAACAGTATTAGAAATGATAGCTCCTAATTTGATGACGGTACGGCGAGATCGCTCCGCCTCGTGCAACATGAAACCCCCACAAAATTCGTTTTAATGCTCACCTATGAACGATTGGACGGTTTCTTTATGAAATTCCGTTTGTCTGTTGCAGTCGGAAAATGAGATTTTCTGAATATATTGATACTTAAGTTCTTCTGCAGACGCTGGGTTTTTGCGAAGAAATAAAGACGCCCGCAATAATTTGAAGATAATTAATTCGGGCTGTACTCGATCCCACGTCCTTTCAAGTTTTTAGACATGAAACCCGAGTACGAACAGGGCTGAAAACTCATCTGTTTGCATCATGAGAAAAATTCAAATAAGTTCGGGATTTCGGAAGTCGTCTCCATGGATTTTGGGCATTTTTGGAATGCGCCAGGACAATTTACACCAACGAAATGCCCTTCCAGCTAAAAAAAAAATTGAAGCAACTGCCCTTCAGTTTGCACATGAAGCCCGGCCGATTTCGAGAATGGAACACGATAGTTCCCTTCCTTCAGAAGATGCGGGTTCTCGGCCAGAGGCTGCTCATGAGATCCTTTTATACTACGGAAACACGCATAAGATAAGTTTCCCTTCGGGCAAACAAACTCGCTATGGTCGCGCCTTCGGCGCTCCATTACCTTGGATACTGAATAATTCATTTATCCTTTGCGAAAATGCAAACACGTATTTAAAGAACGTCCCCATTAAAATATGTGACAAATCGGACGAAAGTCAATTTTTTTATCAAAATCATTAGTTCTTTCATTTCTTGCGTACCTAACTTGAAATCTTTTCCTGTGTACTTTTTGTAAGAGTGGAGAATACATTTTGAAATACTTCCCTCCAATAATCTATGCTAAGGAGACATATGTCAAAAGTAGGATTTTTCCTGCACTCAGGCATTAAACAGGTATTCTGAGGTAAGTTTAAATTTTCTGTCTCTATTTCGTTGGATCAAAAAAAATCACGAAAATGAGACTGAAAAAAGTGTCCTAATGGGTTTAAACGGACATTTTTTTATTTTGAAATGTAGATTCTGGGAACTCCATGCCACCCAGATTCAGCCTTAAACGTTTCCCCTTTTTGCTGGTAGAAAAAATATATTCGGAAAAGCGACCCACCCAAAGCTATACCCGGAGGGGATGCCCCATTAAAGCTGAATACTCCCTCAGCTCAATAATATCATGTCACTTATACGTGTGCCAAGATTCCCCTCTCCATTTCTGTCCAATTCGCCACAACAATTTTTCTTTCAAAACATCGCCTCTTGAAATAATTCCCCTTGGGGATGTATCTAGAATTAACATTTTTATTTAACGCTTTGTCTCAGTAGTCACATTCATGTGAAGTTTCAGTTTTCCATGTTCATCAGTTTAACTGATGGAAAAACATAAGTTGAAAACATCTCCCTTTGAAATTTGTGCCCCCAGGGCATTTACTTCTAAAGTCGGAATTTTTCTGCAGCATCTCAATACGTAGTTATGTACCAAGTTTCATTCACACTAGCTCAATGCGCCAGGACAAAAAAAGTACTTAAAAAGTCGCCTAAAAAAAATATGCCTCCAGGCATGGATCTATAATTTTTCATTTTTCCTGAACACATCGTTTTGGTAGGCACTTCCATGCCAAGTTTCAGCTTTCCATGTCTCTCCGTTTTACTCAAGGAAAAATAATGTTTTGGTGGGTGAATGAGTAACGGGATATGGGAGGCAAAAAAAGTCAAAAGAAAGCCAAGGAATGACTGAAAAAAGGGCCCTGATAGGTTTTAACGATTTTTTTTCTTTTGAAATGTAGACTGAGGGAACTCCATGCCACCCAGTTTCAACCTCATACATTTCCTCTTTTTGCTGGCGGGAAAAAAAAATGTATTCGGAAAAGTGATACACCCAAAAGCTGTGCTCTGAGGAGACGCAAAAAAAGGTGGAATATTTCCTTAAATCAACATCGTTTAAAAAGTTACGACCTCAAGAAATATGAACCCCAAAACTACTTTGGAAATTTGACGTTTGACATTTGAGCTTAGTGCGTTAAGGGTCACGTTATTGCCAAATCTTAGCTTTCCATGTGTCTCCGTTTGAAACAAAGATAACTATTTGAAAATATGTTCCCCGAATGGTGCACCCCTATGGCATGCATTACCAAAGTAGAACTTTTACTGAACTCAGCATGCGAATAGCTACTTATGTCAGTCAGCTACTGATTATTGTCCATATATAATAAAGTTAGGATTTTTTCTTTACGCAGCTATCCATCAGGTACTTATCTGGGAAGTTTTTTTTTATTTTCATGCGCCGTCTGTTTTGCTGGATCAGAAAATTCATGAAAATAAGCCTCTTGCAAAATATGTGCCTTGAGCCGTTTTAACCGAAACGTACCATTTTTTAAAACCGAAGTCTATCCTCAGTGAGCTACGTGCCCAGAACGTTTCAACCTCATACGTTTGCCCTCTTCGCTGGTGAAAAGACATGTTTGGAAAAGCCGACCCACCCATACGCTATGCCCGAAGGGGATCCACCATGAAAGATGAATACACCCTCAGCTCTCTAATATCATTTTGCTTATATACGTGTGCCAAGTTTCACCTTTCCATCTTCGCCCAATTCGCCACGACTTTTTTTTTTCAAAACATCGCACGTCAAAAAAATTCCCCCAGGGGATGTATCGAGACTTAACATTGTTATTTAACTGCTTGTTTCAGTAGTCACATTCATGCAAAGT
>CAJPEV010003866.1:5196-26982 GCA_905338385.1 Darwinula stevensoni
GTGCCTCCTCCACCCTAACTAGCCTCGCCACTAAATCACCCCTCTGTACCTCGCCCACCTCCTTCCTGATCCCCCTTATCTCCTCCTCCACGCTAATGAGCCTTCCCGATAGCTCCCCTAGTCGCTCCTCCAAGCTACAAACTCTGCATACCTGGCATACCTCTCGTTCACTAGTCCCACCTACCCAATCCCCGCAACGAACGCATCTGCACATCCTAGGCATCTTACTTACTTAATGCTATTGATCCCTATTGACACTCCTACTGCTTTAGACTTGTACTTTGCAGTACTTCACACTAGTTGTAACCCGGTAAGACTGTAATGTCCTAGTCCTTGTAGTAAAAGGAATACTACGAGTAATGTGCTAATACTTAAAGTAATTAAGCTGATTGTTACTGATCTATTGTGAAATTGGAGGTAGTTATCAGAAAACTTATGAATACTGCTACAAAGTAGCCAAGTAACAACTAACTCACGACTTAGCTGACAGAACCTCGAGAGTATCCTCCAACACGTCCTCACGCTACGAACGCTCGACCAAGACTGAAGTCTTTATCCATTTCATTATCCATCCTTGTGTATGACGGATACTGATATATGCCCAGAAGAGCCACCTAAACATTTTTGAACTCGTGGCTTTGATTTAGAAGTAACAATCGCACATGGAATCGCGGCTGGTCATGCTGGAGACTGGGGTGCCAGGATAAGGAAAATAAATACAGAGACTGGGAGGCTCGGATTCACCGTCTCCAGAATCTATCTATTTCGCACAAACGAAATTGATCTTAAAAAAAAGTTTTCAGTCATCCATAAGGGACTATAGTTTCTATCCATTCCAAGTCACTTTCAGTATCCATCTTACATAGGATGGGAAAGTGAAATTGGAAGTTAAACTTACCTCCCCTATAAAAGGTTTGAGTCAGACGTGGTTATCAGTCACGAAATCAACGTTTGGAAAGTCGCCCCTGTGCACTCTCGCCCCCGTTTATGGAGATGAGATAAAAGGAAAAATTTAGCAATTATCTATCAATTAAGTCTCGGGGGCGAAAGTGGAAGACACTGATACTGTCAGGTTTGAGGGTGATCAGCGATATGGGCCTGAAAATGTATGCGTTTTTCACAGGAAAAAAATTAATTTTTAACAACTGTATCATGTTGTATCTAGGGAGAAGCCTTTTAGACAAAGGAATTCCTACATCATAGGTGTGTGCAAGAAAGATCGGAGCACAATGCCCGGAAAATAAGCAATTGTTGTAATGTAAAAAATATGGAAGTTATAGTTTGGCATTTTCTTAAAATTCTGCATATTTGTGCACATTTCACACATTTTCTGTAGAAATCATCAAAAACAAAGTGAGGCTTGACAATTTCCAGAAAAAGGTGCTGCTCATAAAAAAAAATAAATAAGAAAAGATCTTTGCCTCTCCAGTAGAAAAAGGCTATTTAGCCTCTTTCAACTGGAGGCATTTTCTTTCACGTCATAGAAAACAATTGCCTCTTCATACCTCTGCACTGGAAAGACACGCTCCATATATCCATAAAATAATTTGGATATTATTATGTTATATTAATTATTATACTATAATTATATTTTTATAATTATTATACTATAAGGTATATTGTGCATTTTTATGCAAATCATGAACAAATTTATTATTGTCTGGCGAAGGTGGAATTTGCCTTGGGAGAGTTGCAGGTATCACTTAAAATTCACAATGAGTTTCTGTGCAATGCATAATGATATATGTATGTGCTGATGTAAACTTAATGTTCAACATGTTCATAAGGAAGAAATATTTCCGTTTTAGATAACTTTTATGGTCTGAAATTTCATGTGGATGGTGTGATGCTGAATTTTTTTTAACCGGAGTGAGGTGAGCCGAAAGCTTACCGAATGAAGGTTCAACATGCAAAAAAAAAACCTTGACGACCACAGGAAATTGCATTTCTTCGTATGTGTGCTTGTTAACGCTCTAGCGTCCATATATACAGTAGAACGCTGACGGTTTTTTTTTTTGCATAGATTCCATACATTCAAGGATTTGCCCTTCTCATGGGACGAAACTTGATCCGACGTACTGTTTTCCTAATTTTCGCGAAAAGCTCAGTTTTGCGATGGGAGATCATATTTGCCCATCAGAGCCTCCGACGTCATGGATGCCATTGAATAGATATCGACTAGGAAAATAAAATTTCCACGGACTCGATCCAATCGGTGCATGAGGTCAATAACTATTAGTAAATAATTGGTTATGAAATTATTGAGCTGCAGCCTTGCCATCTGGCATTTACTGGAATAAACAAGGTTTCCACCAAAGAATTGTAATGGCGAATGAATTGCCGTCTTTGCGAGTTATCCCCGGTGAGTGCTACAACAACTCGTACTCCAGGAAGATCTCGCATGAGCTTCGTGATGATAATTTTAAAAAAGTGCTCTCTTCCCTGTGGAGGGGATTTTTCGCCAAAACGTCAATCGTACTTCCATCTTTAACACATATTTCCGGCCTATGAAGAACGTGGGACTATGATGTAGGCAACCGTACAGTACATGGTAGCGAAATCTTGTGCTTCGGTTTAGAATCGCTGCTAGATATTGAGGCCCAGGCGCTAAACGTCGTTCTCTGATGTAATGCTTAGTCAGGAAAAAAAGAACTGGCTAAGAAAGCCATGGAGTAGAAGCTTTTAGCAGAATCTCAAAATTAGAAGAGAATGCGAATGGAACAGGATGCCACTCGCATTTAGTTGGTACCAAGGTGGACGAGTTATGTCGAGATTTGGACTGCCTGGGCGTTACGTGGTGACAATACAGGTGACTCTCGTTATACGCAGGGGTTGCTTTCCCGAGCATTGTCGCCTTCCACGGCGCCTGCGGATCGGGATAGTGATAGTCTCCATGCACCGAAATGAAACCGCGAATATGCGAAAACGCGGATAACGAAAGCGCGTATAACGAGAGTCACCTGTACAGGTACATGAGTCACAAGGTTAACTGTGGAGAAGACCAAGATCCATATTTGCGCCAAAGAGCATAGGCTAGTCGATCCTTTGTTGCTCGCTCGAGAGAAAGAACTATGGTCTTGCTAATCATGGCACCAATCAAATATGAGTGATTTATCTCTGCAGGATGAATGAATCAGAGAAAGACCCAAGACGCCAGGATAGACAGGATTTCAATAGTCTCGTAATTTAATGGCTTCGTTTCCAGGCGATGTCGTTGTTCTACTTCAGCATTGCTTGAAGGCGAAAAATTTTAATTTCAAGTATAAATAGGTTTTCGACAAACTCTCGCCATCGCAATTCACAATCGAGGATCTAACATGTTCCTCAGATCTAGAACCCGAGGGACTAGAACGTTCTCGTATCAGTTCATGGACAGTGGCGTAGCAAGGGGGGCTGGGGGGGGGGGGGGGTTCAGCCCCCCCAAGTTTTGTTCAAGCCCCCCCAACTCCGGTCTAAATGCATCCGCCACAACCCTTATCCCATGACCTTATCCAGAACTGCCTCCAATTGGGCAGGTGTGATGTTCCGGAATGCTTTCTCGATGTGTGTGCGCAATTCAGCCACTCTTCGTGTGCGTGTGGTATCCACAATGTTCTTAACCTGCCCCCATAAAAAAAGTCCATAAGGGTCTGGGGACATGGGAGGCCATGGGATGAAACCTCCCCGTCCGATTCATCGGTTTGGAAACTATTCATCCAAAAAGGTGCGCACAGGTCCCCAGACCTGACTCGATTCAGCCACTCCATTCAGCCATTCGTGGCTAAATTGCACACACGCATCGAGAGAGCAGTCCGAAACATCACGTCTTCCCAATTGGAGGCAGTTCTGGATGACAACAATAAGGTTGCACACGTGTGTTGACAAAGATGGTGGACGTGTGGAGGTGTGAGATGTGTGATTTGGTGTGCCATAAAAAATTTTCACGGATAACCTTTCAAACGATACATATAACCTATTTCTATGCCAGCCCGTTCCCAAGATATGCGGACATGAAACCCCTCAGGGACTTTATGTCCACCCTCTACAGGTATCTAATATACGAGGGGTAGTCAAATGAAAACAGGACATTCTCGATTGCTGTTCCTAGCCTTCATCGAATCCGTTCGTTTTGGCCTTGCCAAATAACTAAGATTTCTAGCACTGTCCCATAGTCTCGAGCGACTGCTGCTACCCACGTACAAGGCGCAACTTCGCAGCGATAAGGAAGAAATAGCACCAGCGAAAGTGAAATACACCAAGGAAAAGCTTCAGGCAGAGATTCCTGTTTTGGTTGCGGAAGGTGCGAATGGGAACGAAATTCACAGAAGACTAAAGGCAGTGTACGGCGATAATTGCATGCAAGGTCAAAAGTGTACGAGTGGGTTAACAAGTTCAAAAAACGGGGAAGCAAGTGTCACCGATGCCCCGCGTTGGGGACACTTCCGGTGACGCTCATCCCCTAGGAATGAGGTAATACTAGCATAGCTAGTATTTAATACTTCCATTGCATGCAAATGCTTCTTCCAGTGATATAAATTGTATTTTTGCAGCCACCATAAAAAATTCTTCTTTTGAAAATAAAAACATGGCATTTAATAATATAACATGACCCAAACACCATTTGTCTATTGATCGCACTTACCTCTCTGCCGGGGTAAGTGTGATCAAGTGGACTTTCCCTTTGAAAATGCCGTGAACTCACAACTCGCTAAGTGAGTGGTTGAAAATACCTTGATTTGAAGCTAACAGTCTAACAATAGTGTGAAGAACTTGCTTCATTATATATGCCATAGAATAGGTATGCCATTCACTCGAGAATGAGGCTTTGACTTTTTAAATAAAATTCTCCACGAATGACCTCTTAAGGAAGGAGATTCAACTGGAGAATCTGTTCCTATGTTGGATTTGGTCTTTCCTTTGCTCGCCACTGCGACCGATGCAGCGACATTAGCCTCAGCACCATCACTCAGCACCGTGTCTACGACCAATCCAACCCATTTAAGGGAATGAGACGCAAGGATCGAGCTAGAGACAGGAAGCACCAGCGAACATTCGGGACAGCGGACGATATCCGTGTCAAAGTTTAGTTGCATGGTTGCTCCCGTCCATACGATGAAGTGAGAAGGAAAAAAAAAGTATTTAAATTACGCACAACAGCTGCGAGGTGTTGAACTCGGGACAACGCATGCTATGCATGATATTCGTGTAATTTTCTTCAGTGTCTTACCTTCAGATAGCGTGGAAGTTGGCTGGCACAAGCTCGATTGCATCGATCAAACGTCTTCACTGCATTCGTTCCTATATGGCATATGCGTGCGCCATTTGCATCCTCTTGTTGGGAATCCTTAGGGAAGACTAGTTCCCGTTACGCAATTCATCTATCCTTATCACTTCCTTCATTCCCATGGAAAGGAGGATAAAAGATTTTCCTCTTCTTCTTTTGATTCTATCTCTCTCGATGAGCTCCGGGCCCACGATGATGGTCAAAAGGCAACTACAATACCTCAATCGTTTCAGTCAGATGTGAGGGTATAAAGGGTCTCTTCGTCGCTATATCAGGAAATAGCGAATTTCATCGCTAAGTCTGACATAGGTATTCCAAACACTACCTGGTAATGTTTGTGGGTTTTTTCGAGGGTCTCAACGACCTACCCATCTCCCCAACCGGAGAAGGAAAATGCTTCAGCCTGATTAAACCTATTTAAAAAAAAAAACAGTATCAAATGCCCCAAAATCAACAGGAAAAAAAATTCATCTTCAGTTAGCCGTACCCTTAAGTTTACCCTATACTGCAATTCTCCTAGAAACAAAAAACTAGAAACCACCGATCATGCGGTGCGGATGAACCGTTCTCATCTCTTCGGAATAGAAACTGTTTCAAGGCGATTTCAATGTTACGGGAAATTGAGAGCACTGGATTCTTGAAGATAAGGACATACAACATCGGTAGCTACTGTGCATCGGTATTTTTTCAAGGATAGTCTCGGAGGTGGTTGGTGCCTGGCTACTGGAGGAGCCGCGAACATTTGAAACAACGAAATCTAGCACTAAGACATCACTTAAAAAGACTACTGTGCGGTTCGTAGTCATGCGGGAAGCCTAAGGGAACTGAAGTAGAACCGAGCTTAATTAGAGCTTAATTTCGATTTGAAGTCGGACCCCGACCGACCTTGAAATCTAACCGCGAAGACCTCTATAGTCTTTGCTGCGAACCAACATGGTGGCTTCCTACATAGAAGCAATTCTAAGTCAACCAGGAGATGTTAGGAAGCAGAAGTGGAATTTCAGTGAGTTTTCTCAACCTAACGATTTTAACGGTTTTGCCCTATTCATCTTGAGGCACTGGTATTGGTACTGAATGTGGGCTTTGCCCGAAAGCTCTTCTCCCTTTGTACTACATTGTTGCTACTTGTTTTATCTTTCCTCTTACTCTTTTATCGCCCAATTTTGAAGTTTTACCTTTTTATTCTCGCCCCCTCGTTTTGGAACCACTGCGAGCCCATGAAGCTCTTTTTTTAAAGCTTTTTTATTCTCTGGATCGCGTTTTTTACTAGGCCAAATGATAGGCTAAGCGTGGACTTGTGTGCAACTCCTGAGTGGACTTCCAGAGCAGCAGTTCCTCATAATAGTTGCGCGTGTACTTAGGCTAAGTTAATGATCAATAGTGAAATTTTCATGCGACTTTGAACTTATTTGTGCTTGTAAGGAAAGGTTACCAGTTTTTATGCTGAAATGATTGCATGCATGGTCAAGTCAGTATGAAGGGTGGAGCTAGGTTATTTTACTGTCAGTAGGTTTTGTGGGAACTTATGGAGAGAGACTGATGAAGAGTGCACTTCAAGCAGAAGCAGCTGGAGAGATGGAACCATCCATCTTTACTTAATTGCTTTATTGAAATTCCTGCAAAATTTGTGAACTTTTTTGAAATTGTAGTATGGAATTCCAAGCAATGTAAGAAAAAAGTAAGGACTATATTCTCCTCAGAAGCTTTTGGAAGCACTGTTATGGTTTTTCTTCAGAATGGGGTACTATAATATGCAGACAAAAAAAGCATACTGACATGCCAAGGTATGCTGTTCTCAGATTGGATTCATACCCCCCATAGGTGTGCTTCCATATATTGTAGGCAGTGATACCTTGTTATTTGGTTGTTATATGGATCGTAATTGAGCAAATCCTTTGGAAATAGTTCTTTCTCCATTCTCCTCTATCTTTGGAGGAAATTTAAATTCTATCCAAAGCAATATTTGAAGAAGTGTTATTAGGAAAGGGAAAGAAATGTGGTCAGGCATAATGGCTGTTTCCTCCTGTTAGACTCCAAGTGATGAACCTGAGAAGATATTGTCCTTAACATGTCTATGATCTGAGTTCCACCAGGACACAAGTCATATGTTATATAGTACCAGAGTCCTTATTGCTCAGAAGTCTTATATATTGCATGGAATTAAATATATGTAGAGGTTCCCCACTTGAAAATTTAATATAAGACCATGTATGAAACTAGCTATGGTCGTGCCTTCAGCGCTCTATTACCTTGGATATTGATTAATTCTTTAATTTATTTTTTAAATGGGAAACACGTATTTAAAGTACGTCCCCATTGAAATACGTGACATATGGGGTCAAAAGACTTGATTTTTATCAAATTCTTTACTTCTATGATTCTATGTGTGCCTAACTTTAAATCTTTTCTTGTGTCCCTTTTGGTAAGGGTGGAAAATACATTTTGAAAAACTTCCCTCTAATAATCTACGCTACGGAGACATATTTCAAAAGTAGGATTTTTCCTGTACTCAGCCATTAAACAGGTACTTCTGAGGGACGTTTAAATTTTCTGTCTCTGATTCGTTGGATCCAAAAAAAAATTAGGAAAATGGGACTTAAAAAAAAAAGAGCCCTGATGGGTTTTAGCAGAAAAAATTTTTTCTTCTGAAATGGAGACTTGGGGAACTCCATGCCACCCAGTTTCAGCCTTATACGTTTCATATATTTCCCCTTTTTGAATTAGCGTCAGTCAGTCAGTCACAATCATCTATATTAGAAAAGGATGATTTTTTCTTTACGCAGCTATCCATCAGGTACTTATTTGCCAAGTTTTTTAACTTTCATGCGCCCTCTGTTTTGCTGGATCAGAAAATTCATGAAAATACGCCTTTTGCAAAATATGTGCCCTGAGCAATTTTAAAGTACCATTTTTTTTTACCGAAATCCATCCTCAGTGAATGACATGCCCACAACATTTCAATATGATATGTTTGCCCTTTCCGCTGGTGAAAAAACATGTTTGGAAAAGCCAACCCACCTTAACGCTATGCCCAGAGGGGATGCACCATGAAAGCTGAATACTCCCTCAGCTCAGTAATATCATGTCACTTATACGTGTGCCACGTTTCACCTTTCCATTTCTGTCCAATTTGCCACAACAATTTTTTTCTCAAAACATCGCATCTCGAAAAAATTCCCCCAGGGGATATATTGAGACTTAACATTTTTATTTAACTCTTGTTTCAGGTGTCACATTCATGCAAAGTTTTAGCTTTCCATGTTCATTAGTTTAACTGATGCAAAAAAATTAGTTGAAAACATCTCCCTTTGAAATTTGTGCCCCCAGTGCATTTACTTCCAAAGTCTGAATTTTTCTGCAGCATCTCAATAGTTAGTTATGTACCAAGTTTCATCTTTCCACACTAGCTCAATACACCAGGGCAAAAAAAATATTGAAAATGTCAGCTCACAAAAATATGCCCCCAGGGCATGTAACTAAAATTTTGCATTTTTCCTGAACTCATCGTCTCGGTAGGCATGTCTATGCCAAGTTTCAGCTTTCCGTGTCTCTCTGTTTTACTCAAGCAAAAATAATGTTATGGAGGGGGAATGAGTAACAGGACATGGAAGGCAAAAAAAGCCTAAAGAAAGCCAAGGAATAGCCTGGAATTGAACCCGGACCTTCTTATTGCCAGTTAGATATGCTACTCCTACACTGCCGAACCCAGCACATCCAATTGGTTCTCTGAATGCCATCACAGCATGTCTCACTCAATTGACGATGAATTTCAATGGGTGTTAGCAAGTGGAGAAAACGGATGATTACACGCTGTTCTTGTACACTGAACGTCGCCATTTTAAGTATTGAAAACGCTTCTCACTCGTGCGGCAGCTACAAGAACCCTGTGCGCTGTACGGTGCTGCCATCTCGTTCATGCATAAACAAAGAGTACNCATTTTAAGTATTGAAAACGCTTCTCACTCGTGCGGCAGCTACAAGAACCCTGTGCGCTGTACGGTGCTGCCATCTCGTTCATGCATAAACAAAGAGTACCCGCGTATTTTAAGCTCAAACGCATGTTTCCTTCTGCACCCGGTCCCCAGAAAAAAATTAGGAGACCTTAGAAGTTGAACGCACCTCGTATTTCAAATACATTACCAGATGAATTTCACGATAATAAGAAGGTAGCTAATGCATTGCTTGGAGTCAGACCACCACATATACGTGTGGAACAAATCCATCTGAAATGAATTATATAAAATAGAATACCTTCCGTCTCTCTTGGTTAACGATCGGCTTCATTACGACATGATTCCTGCACATTTGGTTGCGCATCTTCGAGAGCCTCTTGCCTATCGCCTATCGCTTGGATTTTCGAGCAAGGCAAATGGGAAACAACTTTCAATAAAAGTAAAGGCTAAGATTCACAATCAGTTCCGAAGTTTGATCGGCCTGATTGTAGACAAACCGAAGGGGAGGTTGGAATGACTCTAGTACACGCAATGATAAACATGCAGGAAGACGTTCTTCGAAGATCCAGAAACCTTTGAAGTCAACACTGGCATTAATCATAATCTCAGGGAAAACCTACGCGTCATTTTGCAAATGATTGAATCAGGGAATTATATGATTATTGCAGCTTTTCAGGCGTACTGCTCAGAATCATACCTTTCTACTGGAAGCTTCATGATTGGTATTCCTTCACTGTTCGTCTCCATAACGCCCTACATGGAAGTCATATCATCGGAAACATTATGCTGCCAAAAGGGATGTACTCGGAAAATCAAGAAGGCATCAAGCATCCTACAAACTACATCATTTGAAAATAAATTCCAAACTGCGTACAATCACTGATTAACTGAACTACTGGTACATAACCATTGACCACCTTTTAGTATCATTTTTCAAAAGCAAAAATGTAGCTTGAAGCCATTATCCTTTCTAAATTCAATCAACAGATGTGTCCAACCCAGATTATTATTGTCATGAAATGCTTCCAGAAAACTAGTTAAATTTTCATATTGCAGTTTACTGATTCTCATAGGGTACCATTCTAACGCATAAACAGACCATTATCAAAGAGCTAAAATCAACATTTCAACTGGAAGATAAATTAAGGGGGGAAAAAGAACTCCGATGATTCATTTGCTTTATGGTATCATATTGGGGTGATAATAGTCTATATGCAAAAATTCACATTTCCTTCATCTGGAACAAAGAAATATGATTTTGGAATTTTTGCCAATCTTTCTTATGCGAAGGAGACAAAAAATACACCATATTTGCCTGCGATTATCCATCCAAGAACAATGAAAAAAAAAATTTTTAAAAAGCATTACCCTAAAAAAAAAAAGCATTTCAACCATGTTTCAGGTGGAGACATTTCTTTTGCGCGTGAGACACATAAAGAGCACACAATCTACATGCAATAATGCATCTAATCACAAGAGAGGAATCTAAATTAAAAAAACTTACACATTCAAAAGGGTATCATATCCACTTGGGTATCAGGTAGGGTCGGAATTTTTCTAAACGAAACCTGCGATTATGAATCTGAACAAGAGTAAGTAAGGAGAAAAGACTGAAATCTCTTGTCATTCAAAAATGGGTTACCTCCATCGGGGTAGAGACAGACGATTTCTTATGCGAAAGAGAAACTAAAAATGCACAATGTCTTGCCTGCGATTATGCATCCAAACACGATGGAAAAGGTATGTCAAAAGTCCCTCACCTTCAAAATGCATTATCTCCACCAATGTTTCAGGTGGAGGCAGAGGATTTTTCCAAGCGAATGAGAAACATGAAAGACACCTCATTTCCATGCGATAATGCATCGAAAGAAGATAAAGGTTGAAATACAGGAATCCGATGCATTCAAAAAGGCATAATCTCAACCCGGTTGTAGACAGATGATATCTTATGCGAGTGAGACACGAATAAAACACATTATCTACATGCGAGAATGCATCTAAGCAAGAAAAGAGTGATATCTCAAAAATACCTATTCAAAAAGGTATCATCTCCACTTGGGTATCAGGTGAGGTGTCTTTTTTCTATACGAGTGGCAAATATGTAAACCACACGTGGGTAACCTCCACCCTGGAAGAAGTACGATTTCTTGTGCGAGTATGATACCTGAAAAGCTAGTCATTTGGTAGTGATAATGAAACAGAACATGGTGAAGGAGGAATCTCGAGAATCCCACCCCATTCGAAAATGGGTCACATCCACACAGGAGACAGGTGACATCAGGAGACAGATGCTTTCTTATGCGAATGAGAAACCAAAAAAGCATAACTATATGCTTGCAATAATGCATCAAAGCACGATGAAAAAGGTACCTCAAAAATCGATCGCATTCAAAAAGGCATCATCGGGGCGGGGAAAGACGGGAAAGGCGGTAGGCGGGGAAAGACGATTTTGCCAAGCGAGTGAAAAACATGAAAAATACGTCGTTTCCCTGCGATAATGCATCGGAACGAGATAAAAGTTGAAATACTGAAATCCCTCATGTTCAAAAAGGCATCATCTCCACCCAGGGTGGAGACAGACGGTTTCTTATGCGAGTGAGACATGAAAAAAGCAAAACTTCATGTGACAAAAATCATTCTTTCTAATGTCTCTCCTGAACACCCCTGATTCTGTTTTGCTCGACTGTCACCATTGGGAAAAGTGACCACCAATGTCAAAGTACTTGGTGCTTCATTGAGAAACCAAATTTCCAGCACATCAAATCTTACTGCAGATTAATTTACATTCAACTGACAAAAAGAAAGTACACTTCCCATCTCAACGCCAATCTATTAGGTTGAGGCTTAATTTCTGACCCTCTTAGGCAAAGCAACCTTTTTATTTATTTTCAACAAATAAACAATCTCAATCAATGAAATACTGACCATTGTGTTCAATGACCTTCTCCCAGCGCTCGGGCAGTTGGTCGATGCCTCGCTCGTAGAACTCGGTTGACTTAGACTCGAAGAACGTGGCCAGGTCTTGACAAAGGTTGTCGTAGTTTTTGTGGCAGCTGTCAGCGAGGTGGTGTTGCAGAGACCGATACAGGTGGTAATCCGATGGCGCTATGTCCGGAGAGTACGGTGGATGAGGCAGCTTTTCCCATCCGAGCGCCTTGATCTTTTCCTTAGTCGCCTTCGCGACATGTGGTCGAGCGTTGTCGTGCTGGAGAATGACGCCCTTTCGGTTGATCAGTGTTGGACGTTTTCTGCGCAATTCTTCGCAAAGGCGTTGAAGCTGGTTGGTGTAGAGGTCCGCCGTGATTGGTTCTTTTGGAGCAGCTCAAAATGGATCACACCGTGCCAGTCCCACCAAATGCATATGAGGTGGCGCTTCGGGTGCAGCTCAGCTTTCGGCATCAAAGCGACTGCCTGGTTCGCGTCCAACCACTGCCATTTGCGAGTGACGTTGTCGTAGCTGTCCCACTTCTCATCCCCCGTAATGATCCGGCCCAAAAACGACTCGTTGTTTTGGCGCGACAGGAGTGAAGCACAAATCGTCACCCGTTGAGCCTTGTTTTCCTCGCTGAGTTCGTGGGGTACCCAAATGCTTTGTTTGCGCACCTTGCCGAGGTCGTGGAGATGTCTGATGACGGTTTTTTGGTCGCATCCGAGCTGCTGTCCAAGTTGACGTGAAGATTGGCCCGGGTCTTCATCGAGCAGCTGCTGCAGATCTTCGTTCTTCAGCTCAGCGGGTAGTCCAGAGCGGGGTTTGTCATCAATGTCGTCGCTCCCAGAGGCGAATTTCTTGAACTATCGCTAGCATGTCGAAAGGCTTGGAGCAGTTTCACCGTACGTTTCCAGCAGTTCTCAGTACGCAGCTGTCGCTGTCAGCTTGCGGTGGTACGCGTAAAGTAAAAGGGCGCAGAAGTAAACATTTTTGTCAATGATTTTGCTGAAAAATGGAGCGATACAATAAACGGTTTGTGGCAAAATGAGGTATCAAAATACTCGGCTGACAACCGAGCAAACAAGTACAAAACGCAATAGCTGCCAGAATTTTACATCAGAAAATGACAGTCAAATTTCTAAGCATAGGTCATAGAGGGTCAGAACTTATGCCTCAACCTAATACTTTGAGAATCGCAATTACAGGATCTTCCTCTCCCTCTTGGAGACCTCTTTTTTTAACTGTTAGGACACTCAAAACGCTCTTGTCATCTCTTGAATAATCCTTCCCCTAATGGAAACACTGATGCTGACACCCTTCATTGATATTCCCACTGAGGTTTTGGAACCTCATCTCAAACATCTAAACCTACCACTCAAATTCCAACCTCATCAGAATTATCCGACCCACATATCCCTAATGAAATACCTTCCACTTCTGTGGCGAAGCTGTATGCAAATACCCGTCTGCTACGAGGTAGGGCAGCCATGCTATAATTGCACAACGTCAGAGACAGAATTGTGAAAGGTTATCTTCTCTTGCTTCTGTTCGTTTGGAATGATCTTCCCTCTCTAGTCTACAATGTCTATGTTCCTCAGTCAGATGATCTCGCTAATCAAGTTAATGCACACCAGAAATTGATCTCAAAACTCCTCCCACTGCCCTTATTGTTTTAGGAGGGGATTTTAATTGCACCCTTCAGCCAACGATTGACAGGAATGACAATAGCGAATACTGAAAATCCTTACAAACTCGTCTGCAAACTCTAGTTCGATCAAGTTGCCAAGTCGACGCTTGGAAGGAGTCAAATATTATGAATTTTACCTTCACAAGTCGACGTCAAAATGCGCCACAAGCTGGACTCGAGCGCTTTTATGTTAATGAACCTCTTTTAGCACACATCAAATTTTCGAAGGTACTTAATTCTACTTCCTACATTTTTAACTAGCAAAATGGACTCCATGTTTCCTCAAGATGTCCTATTTTGGACGTGTTGCGATAATCAACCAGGTAATAAAACTCTGAAAACTCGAAACTCTTTTTTGGAAATCTGGCTGGAGAAACTGGCTGGCTGGACTATATCCATACCGGATATCTTCACCTCCTTTTCTGCCTTGAAGATGCTCTTTCTGCCTTTCCTTTGTAAAACGAGTTCTCACCAGGACCAGCAGACATCCACCACATGACACATTTCTTCATTTGCTCAACTTATGACTTCCCTTTCAGAAGTCTAGGGGTCCTACTGCTAACTTTACCACCCATCTCACACATGAAACTGCTCCTACATACATTACAGAAACAGCAACCTCAGATTTTACCCCAGTACAAGATATACACAATGTACTTCATGCTACCCATAAACAGACAGATCTCCATGGACAAAACAAAACTGCTCCATTTTCCTAATACAACACCCAGACAGAAAAGAACCTGTTCATTTCAACGTTTTAAATCAGGAAAGAATTTATGACCTCTTAGTTCACTTCATCTACAAGAAAAGCAATGTCAATCATCCCACACATGCACAGAAAACGAAATAATTTCGTTCCGTTCCGTTACTTGACAATATTTTCCTTTGCATTTGTGTTGAAGGATTATTAACGTTTCTTCGCTTTCCCGCGGTTATATTCCGAAAATTAACATCGAATTCCTGGTGCTGTGTGTGCGAAAGGAAAACTACCCAGTTAAATTTTTTCGGGAAAATAGAGGCAAAAAGATGAGATTGTCGATTTTCGATTAAGTTAGACTAATTTTGTTAATCTCGATCAATTAATCGGTCGATTAACCTAATTGAATCGACAATCCTAGTTGTTTTAAAGTTATTTCTGAAGGTTTTTCCCTAAACAGTGGAACGGAAATATTTCCTGGAACGGAACAGAAACCGGAACACTCGGGGATCAGGTGGAACGGAACGGAACGCGGAACGAATAAAAGTTCCGTTCCGAAGCCCTGGTATCGGGTGAAGACAGCACCCTAGGATCCAACATTGATTCAACGTCCGTATGTTGAATGAACAATGTTGTTTCAATGTTATGTGCTACTAGGGTAGATATCTTATGCGAGTGAGAAACCTGAAAAGCACGTCATCTGCTAGCGATGAGAAATCTCGAGAATTCCCCCCCCAATCAAAGGGGGGGTTATATCCATACGGATATTTGGTGGAGAAAGACGATTTCTTAAGGAAAAGCACATCACTTCCCTGCGATAATGCATCTGAACGAGATAAAACATGAAATATTTAAATCCCTCGTCATTCCAAATCAGTCACCTCCACCTGGGTGGAGGTTGGGTCGTATTTTTTTCTGTGCGTGAAGAATGAAAGCACTTCATCTGCCTGCGATAGAGCAAGACAAGATGAAGGAGGAACCACGAAAGTCAGCCCTCGTTAAAAAAAAAAAATGCATCACCCTCACCAAGTATTAGCTGGGGAACTATTTTATTTGTAAGCAACGTACCTGAAAAGCACTTTATCTAAAAGCGATTGCCACATCAGAGCACGTGGAAGAACGAATCTAAAAAAATCTCTCCTTGTTCAAGAATGGATCACCTACACCTGAGGTGTGGTCAGATGATTTTCTATATGAGTTAGAAACCTAAAAAGCACATAATCTTACTGCTCATATACGTAGTACATCAGAATCAGAGCAAATGGGGGAATGACGAACATCCCTCCTCGTTCAGAAATGCATCACGCCCATCAGAGGATCAGACGGTTTCTGATTTTTCTATGCGAGCCAGATACCTGAAAAGCACTTCACTTGTTACTGTTTATACATTATAGCAAGATAAGAATGGAATCATGGAAATTCTTCGTCATTCTAAATGCATCCTCTCAACACAGGAATCACGAAGAGAATTCTTCTGTGAGGAAAGAACCTGAAAAGCACATCATTTGGCAGAGATTCGGCATCAGAGTAGGATTATTGAGGATTCATGGAAATCCCTCCTAATTAAAAAATGCATTACTTCCACCAAAGTATAATTTAGGATTGGACAACTTTTTTTCCATGAAAACCATCTGGAATAACGCTTTCTAACCTGTTTTGCTAAGTCAAAGAAGCATGAAAGAAGACTTACAAAGATCCACTGCTACATCAAAATGCATCACATCCACTCAGATATAGATATATACAGGGTGTCCACATGAAAGCTCACCTATTTGTGTGGAGCATTACAAGGAAAGTAAACGAGACAGGATGAAGAGAGCGACTCAAAGAATTTAAGATTTCAATTTCGCGCCAGCGTCAGTATCCCGGCGGTGGCGCTGCGGAACGCGGAAGTAAAAATGGCGTCCGACCAGCAGAAAGCGCAAGTTGTGGTGTGGTTCGCTAAGCATGAATCGGTCATTACGGTGCAACGAAAGGTGTGCACGTAGAGGTGTAATGATTTTTTGCAATAAATTCTTTGAGTTGCTCTTTCTATTGGTGTCACTCTCTTCATCCTGTCTCGTTTACTTTCCTTGTAATGCTCCACACAAATAGGTGAGCTTTCATGTGGACACCCTGTATACTCAGTCTTTCTTCCAGGCACGATTCATGTCAGGTGTAAATTGAATCTTTTCATCCTGCGATGTTGAATCGTTTGCGGTTGAAGGATGAATCGCATAATTTCCCAGACTATCGAAAATGAGCCACGTCCACATTTCATAATGGGTCGGCCGACTTTCCTTGCATTATAAATACCTGGAATAACGTTTTCTTGCCTTTATTGATGCGTCCTAGCATGATGCACTAGGAATCGTGAAAATTCACTGCCATTCGAGAAAACATCACCTCCGACCAAACGGGATGGTCCACCTTTCGTGCATGATAAAGTATTGTAATTACGCCTGTGATATATAATTAAAATAGGTAGCATACATCCAACATTGTGCCCACCAATTTTGGTGTTTCTCTGACCATTCCTTATGTCAGGTTAGGAAAATTTTATTTATTTACCCTCATATATACACTAAGGTATAAACGTCCTTGACCCTCGCATAAGCTAAATTTCTGGAAGCGTATCTGAAAATTTCTGGAGATTTTTCGAGAACTTTCTAGAAGTTGAGGAAATACGAGGGGTGTTCAATGAGTTTCAAGAATCGGCCTCACCCACATATCTTTGACTCATCTCACAATTGCCCATTTCTTCAACTGTGATTAGTATGAATATTTTAATTGAATTTTTGCCCGTAATAAAGACTCCCGGTGCTCACAAAAGGAGAAGAGACCGGGTACCTGAATTACGAGACCTGTTCACGCCTGATTTAACACTTTTCCTCCTCCTGTAACGGCATCCTTACCATCAGATGAAACAATTGACCTTGCTCCATTGTTGAACCTACTTCTTGGCAAATTGTTTTCAAGTCTTTTTGTGAGAAAATTCAATTCGCAATGAAACCACTGGCGAAAGAAGTCGAAACAGTCATACGAACCATTTCCATGGAGGGAAACTCCTACAGGGTGATTCAGAAGAAATGTAACAATCGCGGATGGCATGTTTCAGTCGGATCAATATCCAACGTAATCAACAACATTGGTGAAAAGCGGTTGGCAGCTCATCTTGGCTATCTTGACTCAGTCAAAAAACAGCCTAAGTCTGTGAGGACTAAGGCGATGGTCAAAGTCCGTGATATGGTCATTGGTGAAAATCCAAAGTCCCAAAGAGCGGTGGCGAAGAAGCTTGGAATAAGCCTTGGATGCGTCAACCGAATAATCCATGAAGATCTGTGCCTTGCAACCCGCAGAAAACGTGAAGTCCATAAGCTTCTCCCCAGACACATCCGAGAAAGAAAGACTCATTTTCGGCGGCTCTATGAAAAGTATTTGGCTGGCAAAAAAATACAAAAACGTTGTCACTCTGGATGAATCACCAATCCATCTCTCTGCAGCAAGACACGAGTCATCTAATATCAACAAAAGTCGGCAGCGGCCGTCGAACCTCTTTACCGAGAGAGGGCAGAGAGTTTCTCACCTGGATTCATGATCGTCGCTGCTGTGAGCTACAGAGGCAAACTGTATCTCCGAAAGGTTGACAAAAAGGTCAAAATCAATTCCAAATACTATCAAGAACAAGTACTGAGGCCCATGCTTGAAAAAGAAATTCCTCGCTTGTACGGAAAAGCATCTAACCAAGTAAAGTTCCACCAAGACAAGGCAAGACAAGGCCAGCAGCCACTTCTCTAAATCGACTGTGGATTTCCTGGGAAGATTGGAGAAAGAAACCGGAATCGCCACCATTCTTTGCCACCATTCATTCCACTCATATCCTTGTGAAGTCACCTGACTGTGCTCCGATGGATTTCTGCGTGTTTGGAGTCCTCAAGCAGCGCCTCGCTCGTCGTAGGGTGTCAACTGTGGCTGGTCTATGGAAAGCTTGCAAGGAGGAATGGAAGAAACTTCCTCTCTCCGTGATCCGACGAGCCCTTCTCCAACGGAAATACCGGTGCCGAGCTGCGTACAAAACCCACGGCAAGCCTATCGAGCATTGCAAGGCATTGTACAAAAATAAATGAAGGATTTCTTGCGAATGGAAAAGTGTTCAAATCAGGCGTGAACAGGTCTCGTAGAATTTTCGAGAAGGGACGAGCGCGCAATGATTTTTTGCTTCTTTCGCCTGGGTAATCCAGCATCCCTGTGCCACAGCAAGCTAAAATAAGCCTTTCGGGGGCAAGCCCCATCTCTCCCAGTTGTGCATGTGTGGTATAGCCTTTTTTCCGAACCAGGAATTTCTGCATAGATGCCGCTTCAAGCGAGGGTGGGCCTGAATTTGTTTCAATTGAGGCAAATGTCGACAAGTGTGGAACGTGCTTGATGAAGAACGGAAATTAACTGTCCGTGAGATTTGTAATACCATTGGGGTGTCTGAAGAGACGGTACATAAAATTAACAATGAGTGCCTTGGAGCGAGGAAAATTTATGCTAGATGAATCTTCCATGCACTGTTAGCTACCTAAAAACAGGCTCATGTGGAATTGTGCCACTAAATGCTGGATGAACTAAGCGGAGGGGACTCAGATGTTAAAAACATTGTCAGAGGTTATGAAACTTGAATCTACTTTCATGACCCTGAAACCAAGAACCTAAACCGGGCTTATTCCCGTAGCTACCTACTCCCATTGTACCTACTGGGACGAAATAGTTGGTTTACGCCTACCTCGCTGCCGCAGTTCGAAAATGCATACATATACCTAGAAAAAGTTGCAATATGCCGAGTAATCCAAGGGAAACAGTCGCTTATTGCCACAACGATTTTTTCCCGTCATGGGGAGGCGACTTCGTATTGGATAGGACAGGTGTCGTTTCATCGGTATAACAGAGCCCCATTGCAGAAATTCATGAATGCCTGTGCAGGCAGCGTACATTTGGGACTGAGCCCATGAACACTCACGGACGGTGGCAGAATGGGACGGAAAGCAAGCGGTGGCATAACAAGCCAACCCCCGGGGGTGAATGTCCCAGTGTGTCTACGTCAACGTCGAAATTGCCCTGCAAACTCCATGACCTTGTGGCATAATGGCACAACCAGAGCAAGTTTTCTTCCCAAGTCCTATAAAATGGGCTTTCTTGACCGGATCAACCTCACAGTCTCAATCGTCGTCATGTCAGTACGAATACTGGAGAGTCTGCGAGGAGGACGGAATCTTCTCCATGAAGGATACTTCTTCAGATTGAACAGGTTCGAGCCATTTTCACAGTCTGTGCATCTGAAATTCAACTGGTCTTGATTACTTACCCATCATTACCCCATGTATTTAATTCTGACGTCAATACTCCAGAAGACGATGTGAAACGTCTCACTGGAAATGCCATAATTCTCGCTGCAATGCAACGGTCACTATCACTGAAGATGTGTTGCTGAAAGCCTCTTTCGGGAAGCACGCACACGAAGAGCCCAAAGGCAATGTCCATCGGCTTCGGTTTGCCTCAAGACTCCGAGAGCGAGTGAAAAGGGACCAACTCACTCCCATACCAACCTTGTATTGGGAGGAATTTTTGGTATGAAAGCCGAACACCCTGACAAGGAAGAATGGCATCAAGCTTACGAAACGGTGAAAAGTACTCTATATCGAATCAGATCCAGCACTTTTCCCAAGATGCCAAGGTCACGGGCAGAACTCCAGATCCCACCCGATTATCGGCTCACCCTGGATGGCCGTCCCTTCCTTTTACGAGATGAAGGCGGAGGGAAGAAAATACTTATTTTCAGCACTGCAGAAAACCTTTGGAAAATAGCACATGCTGAGCAAATCTTCATGGATGAGACGTTCCATGCGTCCACGAAACTGTTCTTTCAGCTCTATACAATCCGTGTTGAGTACAGGGGAAAGATCTTTCCTATGCTGGCTGCTTTCCTGCCGGATAAAACCGAGAACACCTATCGACGTCTTTTCGGCATCGTTAACGACATCTTGGAAAAGCATGGCCTTGAACTAAAGCCGAAGTGTGTGTTAGTGGATTTTGAGCGTGCGATCCTCAATGTGCTCTCTCAATCTCTCCCCTGTGCAGCAATTAAAGGGTGCTTCTTCCACTTCACAAGTGCTCTCTGGAAGGAAATTCAGGATCTTGGACTTTCTTCCCGATATAGGACGAACGCTGACGTCCGACGATGCCTTCGGCGCTTCATGGCTTTGCCCCTCATTCCCTTACCGAAGCTCGATGACGCTATTCAACTGGCGATGGAGACCTGCACCGAAGAAGTGAGCCTGAGATCTTTTTTTTTTACTACTTTATAGAGACCTGGGGAGATGACAAGTCCCCAAATTCGGGAGAACTTTATGGAATCATGCTGACAGCAAGCAACACAGGACAACAAATGCTGTGGAAGGCTGGCATTCGAAGATAAGCAATCTTCTGAAAAAGAAGCACCCTGGTATTTTCCAGGTTATCCGAACCCTTCAGGAAGAGCAGTCCTCAGTCGAATCTGCAATCCAGTAGCTCCAAGCCAGCTCAGGCATCCAGGCGAAAGAGAGACCTCGGGACGTCCAGCTGAAGAACCTCAAAAGTGCCTTGGTCCAAGAAGCAATATCTCTCGGAGAATTCATGGACTGTGTCGTTGATATGTTTGTTAAGAGTCGTACGTGAACACGTTCCATTCAATGCCCATACATTAATGGAATAAAACGATTGAAAATGAATTTTGTTGTTTCACCTGTACTGGCAAAGATGTAACATCATGATGCAAAAAGGGGGGGAAACCTCTACATATGAATTTGCAACAGAGAATGACTGCTACAGTGGAGCTATACAGCTTCAAAATATCCTCTTCATACATGTCCCTCTTGTGATGGAATGGTAGCGTTGAGGGTCAGATATCTTCATGGGTTCGATTCCGTAGGCATTCTGCTACAAAATATGTAGGTGCTGTGGGACACTGATTGGCATAAAGGGACTCTGAAATTCAGGTAGGCAGAGTCGCCCACAATGGAAATAGGCATAAGGGGAGTAAGCGCTTACGGAACCAAACCATCATTATGGTTACCAATTTCCCCACCCAAATAGCTTCCGCACCTCAGTCTTGTGCACTTCCCTAAACTCCGAATTCCGAAAACCACCCTTACAAAGTTTATATTTTTGCTTTACCAATCAATCCATCCACTCATACTATATCTAATATATATATAGACGATCGTGACTGACTGACTGACGCTAATTCTAACCATG